>CM061046.1:75113978-75250684 GCA_030762985.1 Adelphocoris suturalis | reverse complement strand
GATCAACAGTTTTTTCATCGTTCTTCTTTTGCCAATTTCAAGTACCATGACTGGGGGAGACATCAAACATATTCTAGTCGCCATTGAGAACTGTATACAGGAAAATTGGACCGAATGCATGGACCGAATTCGCATTTCGCCTATACATGAGGCCTAAAGCTAATATAATGTTACTGATAATTCCTGATTTATGCTGCCATATGTTATAGGTACTTGCCTTGGGCCTTGAGAACAGATATATCACTGACGGCCAAGCCCAGCATGAGGTTCATCATCACGATAGAGACGAGAATGACGAACGAAATGAAAATGAGGCGACCGGTGACTGACAAAGCCGTTACGCCCTTCACAGGCTCAAACATGTTTTGATAGTCGAATTCCAGAGTCATGACCACAACTTTGATGAACGACTCGAAGAAGTTTCTGAAAGGCTCTGATCCTTCAAACAGGATGAGGAAGGAGAACGTGAAACCGATGAATAGAAGAACAAACGTGCTCATCACCTGGAACAATAGTAGAAACCAGTGGGTATATTGAATATTGCTTATTTCTACAGCCCGAAAAGTTCATACCTCCCCCGGGTTTCAATTGAATGAAGTAGCTGCCTATTCCACCATGATTTAACCAAATTTTCATTTTGGGAGATGAGTTTGAAACAGAAAAAAATCACTTTTTCCCCCGAAAGACACCTTAACGTTATTCTAGTTAAAAAAAAAAAAAAAAAAAAAAAAAAAAACCTGAAAGTTATCACACAAAGGTTTATCATTTCTGTATTAGATAAACCTTCTTCGCATAACACTGGACCATAAAGAACACTGGACCTATCAAACTAAATAAGGTGCATTTTTGAAATATGACTGGACTATGCCACCTTCCAAAAGAAAATTAATTAATTAACTAAAAATAATGAATAAACGGTGGGAGGGGGCACCTTGAAAGTGACTAGGAAGGAACAATTGAAAGTGTCTCCTCTGGGATACAAACTCCGGCCAGTACTAGGTAGGTAGGTAGTAGTCCCCCAGTCGTTCGCTCTCCACTGATCTGCGAGTGTCTGTATAATAAAATCTCGTTATCCGACATACATCTGGGCTCGGTGTTCCATTTACTGGAACAGTTCTTTAGTGCCCAATATTACCCTTTAGGGTTGATCGAACGGAATGCTGACGTTACTGGCACGTCCTCGTCCAATGTATGATTTTTTAGTCAAATTTCATTAAGTTTGACCCAGTAGTTTCAGAAAAAAGCTTCTGACGGCAGACAGACGGATTTTTCTGATTCGATTTTCAGATTCTACGCATCTTGAAACGTAAACAAACAAATTTTGAGTGGGCGTTAAACAATTTTTTGTTTCTTGGTCGATCGGCATTGAGCCTATTGCTAAAATTCAAAAACAAGTTACAAGCTTTTTCAACTGGCAAGATTTCAATTTTTAGTTTCTACCACTTTATTTTATATCGATTTATTGCTTTACTTTTATTTTATATTATATGAGGGCACTAAAATAAACAAACAACCGTTCTTGAGAAACATTTCTTTGATGTCGCATTTTCGTTCCTGGGTAATTTCGTGACAAGATTGTTCCATTCCTGTTAGATCAAGGCTAAAGCATGTTCCATACTAACGAGTTATTGAAGCACATGAGCGATGGCTGAGAGAACTGGCCACGAAAATACCTCTATTTAAGGCAGGAGGAGGGTGGGTCCTGTGTCCCCTTCAGTAAACAGTCTTCTGCGAAGACTATACTTAATGTCTTTGGCTTGCGGAAAGAGCAATGAGCCAGGTAAAAATAATAAAAAACAGGCTCAGAGCTGCAATGGGAGATGCTTGGCTGTCAAACTTGTTGGTTCTTTCTGCAGAGAAAGATGTGATGGAGTCTATATCTAATGAGGAAATAATTGATGCATTCTCTTTATCATCAGCACAAAGAAAAAAACTGCTCTGTCGATTGTAGGCAAACCTAATAAGGCATATAACTAATAACGTTAAATATAATATATTTTGGCTTGTTTAGCTATAGTAGCCTAAATGGTGTATTTTGAGCAATGTATGTAGATACTGTAGATAATTAAAGTTCTACATATAATTATTGTACTTGTTTTACTGTCAATTAAAAATTAATTACTTACATTTGTAAAACAAGAAATACAAAATTCTTTATCACATCAGTGTATCATTTACATTACCTATTTAATAAATATTTTAGTTTGGGGGGGGGGGGGGGGGCTCGAGTCGTTGCGCTGGGGGGGTGGGGGGGGGGGGCACCCCTGACTATACTATTATCTTTTTTACAGAACATCTTTAAGCTGTTCAAATAACTGACCTTGAGAACGTTGACAGCCACCCTGGAGAACATGAGAACGTAGTAACCCCAGGACGGGCACCTGGCGAGAAGGAAGAGAAGCTCGATCCAGCTGAGCAAGACAGCAGTCGCCGCAACGTACTTGGTCCAGTTGAAAGTGGGGTCGGCCATTCCAACGATGAAACAGGTCACAATCATCCCCCACTTGATGAGTGACTCGAAGTCGCGGATGTAGGAACGGTGCAGTTGGATCAAGTTCATTATTTCCTGAAGTCAGGATTTAAAAGATGAATCGCTGATGATATGCTGTCGATTTAATAAACACTGGAAAAACTTATACCAAGTTGGGTATGGCACATAGCTTTATAGTAGGTATCTGTAATAAGATTGAAGAGATCATTAAAATGGGTTAATAGAAGAGGGTTAAGAAAATAGAGGTGGATTTTAATTCTTGCACAGGAGCATACCATGAAAAAACAAAGACAATATTATTGTGTGTCAATTATCTGAATTATTTTATCTTTTTAGGACATATAGCATCGAAATTAGGAACCTTAGTAGATTAGGGTGGTTCCGCACGATGAAATTCTAACAGTCTCATAGAGGATCTGTTTCAAATTTCAGAGTCATAGATTAAACGGCATAGAAATTAGCTTAAGAGCTCAATCAGCAGATTATGGTGGTTCTGCACGATGAAATTCTATTCAACCTGTAGAGGCACCTCTCTAGCAACACATAGGTTGTACGTGGAAATCAATAGAAAACATCACGGCTCATGCTTAATCTCGCTTAATTTTCGAGCACGAAACTCAGCGGTAAAACATGATACATGTTTAAAATATATAATGCACGAACATTTCTAAATGATAAGAGGATAAGTAGTTCAATTTTCACCAGCAGACTTTGCTCTCGGAACGCAAACCATCTCTGGTCGAGCTACATCCTGAAGTCAGTTTCTTATTAAAATCATTGGTTTTGCCTCAAAGGTACTGCGCGATGATGCTAGATTTTAATGTGCAATACTCTGTTTTTGTGCTTCTACAAACAAAATAAATGCTATTCAATATATTAGCACTGTTTCTCCATGTTATGCTGTCACATACTTGTACCTCTCTATTGATAGATTTCATCAACCAATCATGTTA
This sequence comes from Adelphocoris suturalis, assembly GCA_030762985.1. Classification (NCBI taxonomy): domain Eukaryota; kingdom Metazoa; phylum Arthropoda; class Insecta; order Hemiptera; family Miridae; genus Adelphocoris; species Adelphocoris suturalis. Next base: position 75,247,240 of record CM061046.1, on the reverse strand, counting down.
CATATAGATACAGGATGGTACGCTGTATGCCTCGCCAAGTTTTTTTCAAGTGTAGCCTTAATTAAATTATTATTTGATAAATTTTCTCTATTGCACATGTATTTTTTGAAAAATATGGCGACTTTTCAACTAAATAGAAAATCATTTTTATGAGTTTGGATTAAATTTAAATAATGAAAGCGTGAAATCAGATACTCGTGAGGATCTTACCAGGAACAATATGATGAAATCAAAGAATATCAAGACGCAGCTGGCAATGTTGGCAATGTTTAGGGATAGCTGGTTCGTTGTCTTTTCAACGTACATCAAGTGGGCGTAAATCGTCACTGATACCGTCATTATCACGTACAAAAACATGATCATCACGAAAAATATCCTCAGCTTCCGCCACTTGAGGTAGAGAAAGGTCTCAATAGTCGGGTGAAGGAGAAGTTTTTGGATCGTGTCGATCTTGTCGCAGTTGAGAAGAGCGTTCATGACTTTCAGCTGCCTCTGGCATCTGTGGAATTTTCCAAATTACAGGAATCAATATTATGCGAGTAGATCATCGTTTCCAAAACCATAGAGGATGACATTCCTAAGGAAAAACGATAGACAAAATGTATTAATTCATAAAACCATTGCACAAAAGGCAACTGGCCCATATTTTCATTTTTTCTATTCCTCACACCCACACTAATTATTTATTAAATAGCCCTAAGCAAGTTTTGTCCCTAATTATATATCTAGTTCGGCGATTTTGTCCAACTTTGTTTGTTTCCACTCAATTTTGGCTCAAATTGTGCACGACGTTCTACTTCTTGACGGCTCTCCCGGTGGATTTGGATTTCAGCAAAAAGAACGTGTTCCTTACACGTGGAAGGTCAGTGTTGCATTTTGCACTATATTTGATGATTTTCTGTTCTTTATTTTCAGCATCTTTCTGATTTTGTGGGGGAAGGGTTTGTCGATAATTTAGCCACTGGGGGTGGTTCTGGACCAATTCTTTTTTTCGGCCTACGCCCATATCCTTTTCACTTGTGAAATTCCCATTAATTGCATCGAATCACGAGAAAATCGGTTTCAAATGAACCACCAATAATACAGACCACTCCTCTTTAATGTTTCGGAACACCATGTTCTTGTATCACGTGTATCATGTCATGAAAATTGGAATTGATTTTCAAATTTATTTAGACCATTTCCACTTAGGTTTAGACTTTTCCCACATAGATTAAAACCTTTCCACTTAGGTTTCTGTGATGGCCCAAAAAATCTAATATCTGACCTGATCTGATAGTATGAACCCATGCCTTTACCTCCTTTGATAGCGAAGTTATTTTTAAAGACAAGTGCTTTAGCGACCTATGCCACCGAGGCCGACTAATCACACCTCTTCGATTGCAGGAATTTCCCTTGAACTATTTTCCTGGAATGAACTAGGTGGAAAAAGTCTAAACCTAAGTGGAAAAAGTCTAAATCAATTCGGAAATGGTATAGTTGGTCCAAAAAGAGAATGCCTGATTGGCCACCAAGCCAACGAAGACAGAATGGTGCCGGAATTGCTCCCTCCACTACCCCTCACCACCCGCTGCTCAGTCTTCACCAATCATATTTTGAAGCACGCTCACCTGACTGTTGAGCCATAATCAGCTGTTCTTTCCTTGCTCTAGATAAATATTATTCTACTGCAGTTTATCTACTAAATTCACAAAATTGGTCAGGTGAGTGGGAAGGCAGGGCAATGGGTGGTGCAAGGGTAGTGGAGGGGGCATTCTCGGCTCCAGTCTGTGGTGGTCAATTAGGGCCGTATCACACTTGCATTTTTTCCGCATTTTTTTCGCATTTTAAACGCTGAAACGTGAAGAAGGCAAAGTGCGTTTTTTCAAGGTCACCAGTGAATGTTGAAGAGAAATAACTGCAAAAAACTGCGCATTCTGGCGGAATGCAATTTTATTAAGGCTGTCAGGTTAGGTCTTGAAATATTGAAGTAACGTTTGACGTGCCTAGTGTTTTCAAACAGTGTCTTGACAACTCTTGTTCTTCCAAAGTTATTATACTATGAAGACGCAGAATAATAATTTTAAAAAACTGTTCCCGCTAGGGACGTGGTCAAGAACGAAAAATGATTATTCAATTTTAAATTATATTTATATAACAAGACAGGTATGTAGGTAATTTGAACTCAACAGAGAAGCAAGAGCGCACGGCAATAATCCTCAAACAAAAAACTTCACTTCTACAGTTCATTAACCTGATTTGGCATTTGTTTAGTGCAGTCTCTTTAGTGACCGGAGGGGTGCTGTTACCTACTTAACGTCATGCGAGGTGAGGCATTGGCGCGCGACCAAACAAAAACGTAATAAAAATAGAAGTTCGGCACTGAAATAAGAATAATAAGAAAAGAAGTTCGGCACTAAGAAAATAAGAAAACTTCGGCAAGGAACTAGGAACAATATTTTTGGCACAGGAGAACTGGAACTGGAATGAAAACGGGAAGGTACAACGCGGTTTCCCAGTGAAACGTTACCTCCCCAAGGGTTATGTTTAGCATTTTTCTTGAGTCAAGGTAAAAATTGGAACGTGTTCTAATTTTCCCAAGTGAGTTTAAAAATGCTCCGCCAGGATGCGCAATGGTCGAAAAAGCTGACCTTGGAAAAAAGCACTTCTTCTTCTTCACGTTTAGGCATTAAAAAGGAAAAAATGCTAGTGTGATACGGCCTTTAGGCATTCTCTTTCCGGACCAACTTTATAGTTGCTCCAAAAGTGATTACTATGCTTCCATTACCCAAGTAGACTCGGAAGCAATAGATACTAAACCACATAATTATCTCATTACTTACATCACTTACCTATCGTCAGGTACCAATATGTCATATTTAATGGTGATTTTGGCATTTTCATCTGTCATAGAGTCGCCCTCAAAGACGATGTATGTGTCCAGAATGCTCTCCAGGAAATCCACAGGCTGAGGGATGCAGAGCATGATGAGATCGACTGCTGTCCGTTTGCCATTCTCGTCTCGAACTGCAGCTCCCAGGTCGGCTCCGCACCACAGCAGTACTTTGACACACTGGCTGTGACCTGGAATAACCAATGATTCACATGCGGAACTGAGTTGGGTAAAATGAGTTTAAAATTACCAATTGCAACTACTTGTTTGGAAAGCATACATTATTGTAGTTAGCAGTAACAATTAACTACTTTTTCCAACTTAGTACAAGATTTAAAGGAATGATCACAAGGGCACCACTAGAGATCCTGAGAAATGGGAGCAATGACGCCACGCACAGAACATCTACCGTAAGACACATCTACCGTTTCTACATAATAATAATAATTCTTTATTTGCCAGAAGCACTCGAACAAGATAAGAGTAGGGCAATTGTCAAAAAATAAATCGTTACAAACAATAAAAAAAAAACGACAAAAGAAAAAATTTAAGATTACAGAAGCTGGTACACTACGAAGAAAACCATCAAACAGAAAAGTCAGAAATGCAGTAGAGCTCTCTCTTGACCAGGTATGCCCTCAGCCGCCTCTTGAATATAGTTAGTGGGGCATCAGCGGAACACAGTGTTACCTGGAGATTGAGCACATAATAATTCCACATTTCAATGGCCTTATATGTCAAACCACTCCTGAAGAATTCAAGCCGGTGAGATGGAACACGAAGTAAATCAATTCGATGACGGGTGTGATGGTCATGACCGAAGCTGAACTGAGCAAACAGATGTTGATGCTTTTTCATGTATAGAAGCGTCTCGAGGATAAGTATCGAAGGCAAGGTGAGGAGCCCTTCCTTGGCAAATTGCCCTCTGCAGGATGATAGTGGAGGCAGACCCAATAAAATTCTTAAGGCTCTTTTTTGGAGCTTGAAAATTGTTTCCAAGTTAGCTCTGTTTCCCCAAAAGAGGATCCCATACCTGGCCTTTGAGAGAAACAATCCGTGGTATGCTGAGAGCAAGCCTGATTTGGATACTACAGGACGCAGTTTCCGCAGGCAAAAGCAGGAACTACTCAACCTCGATGCCAACGAGTCAACGTGGGCTCGAAATTTGAGTGTGGAATCCAACTGCACACCAAGAAATTTGGCATCCCCCAATGTGGTTACTGTAGCCAATCCAAGCTGAAAGTTCTCGTGAGTATCGCCCGTTTCTGCTTGAAACAAGATGCAGTTGGTTTTACCTTCATTGAGTATGAGCTCATTGTCGTTAAGCCACTGCTTGAGAATTTCGAATTTCTGCTGACAAGCTGAAATGCATTCGCCCACTGATTTTCCGACAACAAGAAAGTTTGTGTCGTCAGCGTAGTTGACAACCGATGTTTGGTTGTCTTCGAGTAAGGGTGGTAGATCATTCACCAGTATCAAGAATAAGAGGGGACCAAGCAGGCTACCCTGGGGCACGCCTCTCGTAGAAAATCTGACAGATGACTGCGCCCTACCCTCAGGAACATCCATTGCTACCTTCCATGGCCGACGGCTGAGGTATGAACGAAACCAGTCCAGGGCACAACCACGAACTCCAAGAGTTTCAAGCTTGTCCAGCATAATCTCATGTGAGGCCATATCAAAGGCCTTACTCAGGTCTACAAAGCAGCCGAGTACAATGAAGCCCCGATCAATATAAGTTCTGATGAAATCTGTAAGGGCGTGAATTGCTGTTTCAGTAGAACGATTTTTGAGAAATCCATGTTGGCATCGGCTGAAAAAGCCGTTTGAGTTCAGAAAGTCCAGAAGACGATCAAACATCAGGCTTTCCAAGACCTTGGCCAGGAAACAGAGAAGGCTTATTGGACGATAGTTGGCAACGTCACACAGATTCCCTTTCTTCGGAACAGGAACAATAAGCGAAGACTTGAGAAGCTCAGGGACCACCCCCGATACGAAGGATGCACTGAATATAACACAGAGGACACCAGCGAGAGATTCAATGGTTTTCTTAAACACGATAGCGGGGATGCCGTCAGGGCTCCCAAAGGTGTTCTTCATTTTTAGACAAGTGGCAATTATCTCTTTCTCAGCGACTGGGCGGAGGAAAAGGCTCACCGGAGACAAGTTCCGTGGTGCAGGCGTCTTTGAACCACGAGGAATGGAGCACGACAGAGATGCAACAGTATCATAAAAGTGGTTGGAGAATGCTTCAACCAATATTTTAGGATCAGTCACTCGGGAATTGCCGATAAGCAGAGCGAGGGAGCCAGTTGATGAATTGGGATTTACCATGCTTTTTGTTATCCTCCAGCCAGTCTTCGCTTTGTTAGTCGATTTTTGCATGGATAAATCGTTATAATTTCGTCGGATGTTTTTCAGGAGCAGCGAGTGTGTCCTGAGTTTTTTCTTGAATAATGGCTTCTTGGTAGGCTCGGCTGGTAGAATGCGGCGTAGACTTCTCAGTTCTTCACGCGAGCTTTCGACAGCAGAAGAGCTGTTTATGATCGCTTTAACAGGATCTGCGTCTCTTTGTATTACACGCTTCAGGGGGAAAAAGTATTCAAAATGACCCAGAAACGCTTCTGAAAATGAAGCATACATTTCATTGACGTTTTCTATTTCAGTAACGTGAGACCAGGTAACGCTTTTAATAGCAGTTGCGAAATTTTCCATGGCCGATGAAGAGAATGATCTTTTCCATCGAACTTTATTAGTGCTCTGAGTTGTGGCCATCTCTACCGCATCTTCCAGGAATAAGCATGAATGGTCAGAAATAGCGTTATCAACCACTCTGGATGAGAGCTCATTGCATGAATTCGTAAAAACGTTGTCTATACAAGTACCATACGCTGGTCTGGTAATATCTAGTGTGGAGGGTGCAAGGCCATAACACTGCATTAAATTCAAGAAGTCACATTTTTCATTTGAGACTACACGCAGGTTTATGTTAAAATCACCAGCTATGTAGGTTAGCTTGTTCTGGGTTCTTGAAATTCCCTGCAGGATCAGCTCCAGACATGACATGAAGCTCGAAAAATCTGAGCCATATGGTCGGTAGACTGAACAAATTACTATTGATGGCAAGTTGTTTCGTGATATTTCAACTGCCGCACACTCCAGAACGTTGATTAGGGACAAGTTCGCGAGATCGACTCGCTCCGTCACTTCCAGTGAGGCTGAAACATAGATAGCCGATCCACCGTGGCGCCCTTTTTCTCTGCAAAAAGCAGATTTTAAAGTATAGTTGTTCAGTTTAGTGATATTGATTTCAGGACCCGACAGCCAAGTTTCCACCAAACAGACGATGGGTGGGAAGTCATTATCGCTAAGGTAGAGGTCGAGGTCAGTTATAGTTGTGTCAGAAAGGCCTTGTACGTTTTGAGAAAAAATTGTGAGGCTAATTTGATTAGGGCTAGGGCTGGTCCTAGAGATTTCGTCAACCTCGCAGGCATTGTAACTGAGGCCTAATGACGTGGTTAGGATATGGTTAGGTCTATGCCGTGAGGGCGCCTGAATAAAAAACGTTTCACTATAACGCCGGAGGGCCACATATCTGGATTCATGACTGTATCCTGGAAGGATTTGTCGAGGCCAACACGGAAACTCTCGAAATAACCCTTGCTCTGTAAATTCTCCACCACAGGGCTGCAGTTGGGGAGTTTAGAAAGAACGTACTCCTCAACAGCGGATTCATTAGTGCCTTTTTTTATTTTACCGAGGAAAAGCCAGATACGTTGGGTACCCGCCAGTAGCGGCGAGTCGCTAGTTCTCTCGGCATTGCCAATTATCACATTTTGGCGTCTTCTACGGGACTCGGGAGCTCTCACCCATTTACCAGCACCGACGTCGTCCTCAGAATCATCTACGCCAAAGCCCCTGAATGGGGGAGATGAGGATAATGGATCAACAAACGAATCCGCCCCCTCCCGTCCCATTTCAGGGTCGGACCCCCCGGGTCCCGACTCGCCTTCTGGGTCAGACGTATTATTCGACTTGACTGATTTATTCACTTTATTTCACTTTATAACAACCGTTTCCTGCAGAAACTACACTTTTAACGAATTTTTCGAATCAACAATTTATATTTTTTAGCAGAATTTTAGTCAAAAGAGGTTTATTAACAATGAATTAGAATATTAAAAATCTATGCAGAAATTTATGCAGAAAATGTACAAAAATTTCATTAATATTTGCTAAAAATATATAAAAACTGCAAAAAAGCTAAAAATACAATTTTTTTAAATTGCTGAGTATTATTTAGAGCTCTTTTGCTATAAAATTGGTAGTTAACATTTCCTTTTTACTTAAAGTGCTGAATTTTCAATACCATTTACCATAATATAGTACGACAATTTACGAAAACTCGCTCATATGATCACGCTGCATGACTGGAACTTTTATTAAATGAAGAGCCGGGTCAATAAGTTCATATAAACTATGAGGTAGCCGAAGAAAAATCACGGAACGCAATACACTCTTGAGCGAGTAGGCATCCCCCCTCATTTGAAGCAGAATCCTCAACAATTGTTTCCATGTTGCAGTAAATAGAAACACCAATGCGATAAAATTATTTCCTCAATGCAGTAGTTTATGACAAGGAGGTGATGGAAATGTAGTAGTTCCTCCTGCAAAGGGAAGAGGCGATTAACCTGCTACACCCGGAGGATATCCTGTAAGCTGATAGCCCAGGAATTATCCCCCTAGATGTAACATTTGCAAGAATCGAGAATGAGGAACTGCTCCTATCCATCCCAAGTTCCATAAATATTTTTGATAAATTTGGTGGAGGGTTTGTACTCGTCTCTTGTATCATTGATGATGTAAGTCTCCCTTCACATAAGTGTCCTTTTACAATATTGTTCAAGCATGTCAGATATGTAGGTACTTAAAACTTTTACTTCAGTTCAACTATTAACCCCTTCGTGACGGGCGTTAACCCTACTAATGGAATAGATAGATAAAAACGTGAAGAAAGGTGAGGCAAGTTGCAGAGCTGCCACCCCTAGGAATTCTTGTTGTGCGTTTCTCTCGAAACTAAGTACGATTTCGCGTATAAGTGATCCATTTTCTCCGGATCTGCTGGGCCAATCGATGCGACTTTTTTAAAATTAAAGGTTAGAGTCTCTTGAGTCAACTGTGTTTTTTGGTATAATTTCAAAAAAAAAAAAAAAAAAAAAAAGAGAGAGAGAGAGAGAGAGAGAGAGAACATTTTTTTTTTTTTTTGGCACTAGGTGTCTGAAAAAAACACAGCTTGCAGAACAAATGTTGAGCTATAAGATGGAAAAAAATGACCATGATGTCTTTTGTAGTTCCTGAGAAAACAGGTCTTTCTCGAGATACAAGTTAGCACAGACTTACAAACGCCCTTAAGATAACTATGGTTAGGATTATCATTGCCTACCTTCAACTTGAATAATTAATACAATAACTTTTTCATTGTTCACTTGCACTGATGATGATACCTACCACGTGCAGCTGCAACGTGCAAGGGTGTCCAGTAGTCAAGGTCGCGGGCTTCGTGGGCTGTTCTGTCTCTACAGAGAATCAGCTCCATTGCTGCTAAATTTCCTTGGCGTGCTGCCAAGTGTAAAGCAGTACTGCTCCTGTGAGACTCATCCAGCGTCTTCACTCTGACATCACAACCTCCTAAAATCATACAATAAGAAGCAAATAATAAAAGTGAAAACACAAATGTACAGAGGCAAGCGTGAAAAGATACATTTTGGGAAGACCAACTTAAAGTCACTCTTGAGCATGACAAAAAACGGAAATCCAACCTTGTATGAGTTCTCGAACACAGTCTTGATTTCCTTTCAGAGCAGCAATGTGAATGGGAGCCATTCCACCTTTCTCAAGCTTGCAGACCTTGTTCACCAAATCCCCCTGCTTGACAGACTCATCTTTGAGTAGGAATGCAATAATGTCTGCCGAGTCGTTCTCAGCTGCCTTGTGAAGCATCGTCAGGTTTCCAGGGATGGTTATTCCCAGGTTGGCTTTGGAGTTGCTAAGCAACTTCAAACAACTCAGACTTTTACTCTCAACAGCATAACACACAGGTGTGTACTTCTGATCATCTCTTCGCTCTAATATCTGCGCAATCCAAAATATAATGTTTGGAGGAGTTGGTTCAAGCATTGATCATAATTATATCTTACTATAAATATTATTTTATATTAGGGATGAGTCGATTCCCGATACCACCGATTCTTAGGCATTGGTATCGAGAATCGATCGCCTAAAGCCGATGGTGATAGGCGTTTTATTACACTACGGTACTATTGCAACCATCTAACAACGAAGATGGTTGTACCGTGCAACCGTTGTGTGAAGTTAGCAGTTGCGAAACATGAATTGTCCAAAACACAACTTACAATTATAACTTTGTTTACAAGTAGGCTGGTGTTATTTTGTTTGTGACAACAGAAGCATTAGACAAAGCTGTTTTCCAAGTATAAAAGCCTAGAGCCAGTCTTATTTGGAAATAACTTACAGTTACCGACGAAAAACTAAATAACCAAGTCAGTCTGCTTAACTTGTTTTATTCAGAAAGAAATCAATCCTAGGCAATAAAAGTTGCCTATTAATTGATACTTGATAGATAACAAAAAAATATCAAATTTTGTATTTGCACAAATCAAATTAACTAAAGCCTTGAATGAAAATATAAATCTGAAATTTAGAATTTGTAATAAGAATTAATCTTTAAAATTTAGTATCGGTATCAAGAATCGGGAATCGATTTTTTAGGTATCGGTATCGGGAATCGATACATTTTGGTATCGACTCATCTCTATTTTATATCTTTGCGTAAGTTCTATCATGGCCTATCTTAAAATTGGTGATTTTCAGGAACAACAAATAACCAATTTGCAACTCCGTTAATAATTATTAAATGTATTTTCCACCAATGCTTAAATCTATGATGCTATTATCCAACTTTTTCTCGGGAACTGTTAATACAGAAACGTAAAAATAGTATAAATAAATTTAGTCCTCAGAACTAAATTCTGACAGAACATGGAACATGTTCCTTGGGAAAACTGGAGAGAATTTAGGTTGACGCAGCTGATTAGGAAAGAGCCCATCATTTCAATCGTCTCTTAATGTTCTAGACTTTTTAGAGTCTTCCTATCAAATTTCAAAAGGTTCTTTCCAGTCTAATAGTGGTTGCAATCATGTTTACAAAATTAAATGAGAAAGATCACCTGTATGTAAACAATTATTCAGACAACCATGCTAATACCTCAGACTGTTGGCCACGCACTGCACAGTGGTTAACATAATACGGTTAGGTAAATCGAGAGCTTTCCAACGACTGGCGAAAGATTTTTGTACGATTATAAATGCCTAAGACCATTCCGTAGCAACGACTTGGTTGTAAGTGATAACCATCAGAAAATAAGATGTACCTAAACGGTAGTTAGGTACATGTTTGATGTGACCAACAGATCCCATTCGAATGTTAGTTATACAATCAACAACGAAATATTTCGCAAACTATTCCGATTCGGGAAAAATACAGTCATGGACAACTACTAACCTGAAGGAGCCTAAAATATATGGAAAGGATTTATAACCACCACAGCTGAAAGTGCTGGTTGCTCTTTGATTTTATATGATCTCTACATACCTACCAAGTTTGTAGTGCATGGTTTTCCAATTCATCTTGGTTTGTGGAATGAGTTGGTGGTAGGCCTTCCATTCATCAGGATGTACAATTAATGAGAATTCCAAGAAAATGTGATTGCTTGAAGCTCTCCCAAAACCTCACGTCTTCTTTTTGTCCAACAGTCTCATTATACCTATATCTCTTCTTATTTTCAACTACATGTCTGTTCTTCAAAACCAACTGGCGAATCATTGTTTTCTAATTTTCTCACATCTTTTCCGTCACAACTCTATACACAAACACAAATTATCAGCACTACACAAACTTCAACACTTCAGCAACAAGGATTCAATTAAACTGTGGCTGCCTCAATCCAGGAGGGAAGACCAATGACTTTCGTCTTTGTCTGATAAGGCTTATGTCTGTCTCCCCAAGGAACAAGGATAATAGCATAAAAAGCAAAAACACAAAGAAAAGAGTAACCTTTGAGAACTGTTATTGATCAGTGCGGAATGTGAGAGGGAATTTTCCCGTTCCTTTTCCCTCAAACCAGGGAAACTTCCCATACAACATACTGTCAGGGCTGTCAACTGAGTTGAAAAAGCATTGTGTGTCCCATGAGTGCACTGTCAGACTCATGTAATCTGAGTGTGCCCCTAACTGTTGAGTGAACCACCCCAATCAACTATGAATTGGAACTAGTGAGTGGAGGGTGACCCTCCATTTAGGTGAGTGCGAGTGAATACACACACTCAGGCTTTGTCTATGAATTTCGCTCATAGAACTTCAATTCTGGAGATAGGCCATGATAGAACTTATGCGACAATAAATAATAGTACACCAAGTGTACCATAATATGTTTTACATAATATTCATGAATCTTTGAACCAATATGAACTTGGGAAAAAAAGTTTACTTGGGAAGAATTTGGAACAGAGAGAAACTCTTGTATCATACGGTCATCGCCAAGCCTGGCGGCAAAATGGAGAACAGTCTCGTTTTTGTTGGTCGTGAGGGTGACATCGGCACCTTCTTCGAGGAGCAGCGCAACTCCATCAGCCCACTGGAGTTGAGAGGCTAGGAGAAGAGGAGATAGACCCCGGCTATCTCTAACATCCACCTTGAAATAGATAAAAGCAATTTTAAAACTTAATTTTTCTCGGTTTCTCCTAAACATTGGTTCTAGTAACAGAATATCTTTTGGCAAATTTGTTTTGCATGAACTTTAACAATAACAGTTTTGAGCACAAAAAAGTTCAAATTGCTAAAAAAGAGAAAAATGGCTGAAAAATTATTCTTATTGCAGAATATTATTTAGAAACAAACAAATGAAAAACGTATGTACTTATACTGTCTACTCTTCTCAAGGTCTATTATAGTTTCTTTTGAATATATTCCTGCTTCCCATGTTGCAAAATCCCAATCATGATTTTTGCAAATACCCACCGATCTTTCAAATGTTATGTAAAATTTGTAAAAATTGCTTGTAAGGAATACAGTGAATTATGAATCTGGTCTGCAATGGACTTCTCTAGGGCGCATGTAGGCAAACTGAGTTGGACTCCGTGTTTATTCAAAAATCTATAATATTATGTACATGATATATTATATCATATATTATATTATCTATAACATTAAATATGTTGTTGCTAGGTGGCACACAACACACTTCATTCTACTCAATTTGAACAACAGTATTTTACTAAAAGGATTGGTTTAGGATATTTTTATACTTTTGAGATGCGAGCTTGCGAGCATCCAGTCACCAAACTATACACATCATTTTGATCAATTTGTCCTCAACTTGTTCCGTCTTCATCATTTGACAAGGTTAACTACCATTATAACCACCAGCGCTTTTGGTAGTATTTCCATAATTTTTTATTTCAAACCACCGGCGCTTCTAGCTAGGATTAACTGACGATTTTGGGTGGCAGCCGTGTACATAGATCACAACAAGACCCAGATTCCACTGACTCGAGTATGAGGAAAGTTCCATTATGATGGAATACACCATACCAGGTCACCATTCATCCTCTCCAGGGGAAAAACGGCGGCTATCAAAACATCCCGGCTATTGAAATCAATGTGTCTTTAAACGTAAAAACATCACATTTTGGAAGGAGGGTTTAAAAATCGCTTCTTACAACATCAAGTGTTGCTAATCCCAAGGTTTTCTACGCTAAGATGGTTGTTAACAAATAAGTAAATGTGTCGAGCTCTGGTAAGAAGCTCAAGCAAAAACTAAAGAAAAGAACAAACTATTGTACTAATGTTACTGGACGAAAGAATTACTAAACTAGAAAACAGTTTAGCTACCTACCGATTGTAACGGGCTAAAAATATTTGATACCTCGACAGGAGTTCGAACTCGCGACGTCACAACTACGGGAAATTTCCCCGCAGTTACAACACTCTAACGATCAGAGCTATGATGCCAGGTTTATCAAACCTCTTCGACTGTGAGAGTTATTTTCTTGGAGCGTAACATTTCCCCGGAGTCAAATACCAGCCATCTCGGCTGGTTTGGGGTCGAACGAATGACGAATTGAAACTGCAGGCCGCTGACTCAGCAGGAGCTCGCTGGAACAAGTCAGCAGTTGAGCGAGGTCATTGTCACAGTGTGTTTTGACTCAAGTGAGTGAGGAAATGAAAGGCATAACAACAGGAAATGTGATGTTTACAGTCTTTTGGCTCGAGAGGGATTTAATTAATTATTGTTTCGTATGATTTCGGATCCTATTTCGACTGCGCCACTGTAACGGGCTAAAAATATTTGATACCTCGACAGAAGTTCGAACAACGCAAAGGGTATGTTGTACCTACATGGAATGCTAACAGATTATTTAATCAGAGAAAGGAATTGAACTGTTCTTTCATTCTAATGAAGTAAATATTTTCTAATTTCCAAAACCTATTTTACTCCGATTTCATATGCCAAAATAAGAGTGTTTGATAAAGATAAAATAATCATACAGTACAGCAACAGCACCAGAGCAACAGACCAGAGGGGGTTCGGTAATTTGTAACTTTTAATGACTAGTACAACTATGAAAAGCCACTGTTTTTGACATTTTATGTCTTTACTATGGCACATAAATGAAAAAGCGTCACGCGGGGGAGCGTCACGCGGAGATTCCCTAATGATCCCACGATTCTGAGATTTGGTATGTAGCCCCTTGAGGGACTTCTGAACACAACTGACCGATCCCAGATCAGCTGAGTGGCTCTAGAATCCAGTTTTTTCCCTAATGATCCCACGATTCTGAGATTTGGTATGTGGGCCCTTGAGGGACTTCTGAACACAACTGACCGATCCCAGATCAGCTGAGTGGCTCTAGAATCCAGTTTTTTCTTTAATGATCCCACGATTCTGAGATTTGGTATGTGGGCCCTTGAGGGACTTCTGAACACAACTGACCGATCCCAGATCAGCTGAGTGGCTCTAGAATCCAGTTTTTTCCATAATGATCCCACGATTCTGAGATTAATAATGAGTAATCGATAATCATCGACACGCCGCTTTATCGCGAGCATGGTGTGACAATCGACCCGTCATTCTTGCGTGAATGTACAAACGTAAACGATAGACATACGCAAGAAGCGATTCAACTTGATCAAAGTAGCCAAGAGTTTTATAGAATAAAATATTGAACAAATTTCCACAAACAGAAGTACAATACGGGGTTTTATAGGAAGGGGAAAGGGGGCGCAAAGACATAAAATGTCTCTCGTGGTTGCGTACTTGTACGAAAGCTGTATCCACCGTTTAGGAAACGTTTTTCCATTCCTGCTTTCAACTTCAACAATGTTTAAAACCAGTAAAAGAAAAAAACTTTACCTTTGATTTCCAATGGGATTGATGTTTCTCCACCTGGTCAGCATCCCAGTAGAGCATCTCTTTGAGAGGCTCATAAAGTCGTTCTCTCACCGCCAAGTGTAGAGCCGTCTCCTCCTCAGAGTTCCAAGCCATGAGGCATCCACCACTGTTCAACAGGAACCGAATTACCTCTATATCTCCATTCCGAACAGCGCTGTGGAGTGGTGTAGTGGCCTTCTTAGTCTGTACCGCAGATCGCAGCTCTGTCGATCGCAGTACACGGCCTTTGGGCATTGTGGCACCTCGCTCCATTAGTTCTTCGTAAATTTGTAACAGGCAATTCCGCCTTTCGGGTTTCCTTGTTGCCACAACTACCGACTTGGATGCAGTCTTGAATATCCCCAGCTGGAACAAAATAAAATGAGTATAGCACATTACAAATTTGTAGGACTTTTGTCATTTTATTGAAAGGGCTTCTTTCTTCGTGTTTCAGAAATACAGTGTGACGGCTCTATCAGAGCAACGGGAGATGTGGCACACATCTGATACAGGTTCAATACATTATATAGGGAAAGGGATATATAGGGATTTGGCAACTTTGAGATATTTAGAAGGGTAACTGTGGTGAAAACCACCCCCTCTTTTCAACAGCCCTTTTCAGGGCTACCAAAAAGAGGTAGACATGGCACACAAATGCTTATAAGACGTCGAGTTATAACTCCGTCAAACAAAATATTTCACCAGAGAGAAAATACGAAATTCTCTCTCAAAAGTGAAATATTAGCAAATAACATACAAGGCGACCTCCCTAAACACTTACTGGGCGAGAGAGACGCGACAAGTATCTCGAAACAAGTCGCCTTGAATGAGAAAACTCAAACAGACAATCAAATGTCCTCTAAAACTAACAAGGACAGTTCTAGCAAGCCTACTCGCCAATCAGAAACAATGATTGCACGAGAGACAATAGGCGAACCAACCAGGAGGCGGCAAGCAACCACCTCTGGTCCAGCAGCCACCCCGGGGACCCCGTCTCAGCAACGGACGCAGGGAAGACACCCCCGGGGATCCCGTCTAAACAACGGAGCCCAGTGCTCCACGCGGCTGCTACACGAACTATCCTCAAGTTCCTCCCGCCAAGCAAGCTGACCTTGGCGATTTCGCTCACATTCCTTACAGAAATACCACAGGGACTAACCCGCATAACCAGAATATAAATGCGCCACTTGGTCTACCTACACCAAGTCAAACATATATAAATCCACTACAGTAACGAAAAGAAAAGTATGAATAACGCTGAAACTCCACCAAGCAACACGCTTTAAGGCCAGTTTTGATCATTTTCAATTCTTCCCCCCCCCCCCCCCCCCCCCCCCCACACACACACACACACACACATTGATTATTGTTGAAGACTTCTAGAAAACGATTTTATGCATATTTCTATTATCTTGCAACGAATTACAGGAAGGACATTTGTACCTTTTGGGTAAATGTTTTCTTATTTCTAATAAACTTCAACTTCAACTCTGGTCAGTGCCCCAGTTCAGCATCTCTTTGGAAGCTCTTACTCTGATAGCGTCATCGTTCGTGTTCCAATTCAAAACATAGCCTCCACTGTACAGTAAGAACTAGTTTATTACCTATCTGAAGTGATTTTCTTTGAAACATGTACAATTGAATACAACTCTGCATATTGCATAACGTTACCAATGGGAATTGACGCTCCGTCTTTGAAAATTCGAACTGCACTTCTGATTTCCTCTTTGCCACCTCACCTATCTTTCTGACCAAAGACATGAACCATCTTAGGCAAATTATATTAATCTAAGCCCTTATAATACGTCATTTATATTCAGCCCAGTTCTGTGGAAGTGAACCGAGAATTGGGGAAACACCCGAGTTGCACTGCCCTTTGCTCCTGCCACTTGTGTTGCCAATGTAAGGGCTACTGGGTGGACAACATGGGCAGACGTCAGAGGAGAATTGCTCAAATGCCCCAGGTCAAAATGGAACTGTGAAGTATAGAGAGTATGTAAACACTTATTGCCCCATTGCTGCCCTAGAGAGGCAACCCGTGCAGGAGGGGCAGTGGTAGTAGGAGTTGAAAAATATAACCGAGGCCTTACAAATACCATATTATTGAAGCTGTAATGGGAACCTACCTTAGGGGTGTCTCCTTCAACAGCACTGGAGGGTTTTGGGAACTCTTTTATAGCCTCTGCCTCCGCAATGTGAAGGCCAGTGACGTCTATGGCAGTCAGCTGCTGTGCAGTCTCAGCTCCAATATCTGCTCCACTACTCAGCAGGAAATTCACGCATGGCTCGTGGCCCCGCATGCAAGCCAAATGAAGTGGCGTTATTCCTTCCTCTAGGGGTATAGGAATCTGAAACACATTTTCTCAATAACAGCATTACGGTTCCCCATGGCATTTGACATGACCCACGTGGGGTGTATGTATCATGCGTTTAGATCAAAATTAATTCACACTGAAAGCAAAACAAATGGAAGAAAAACCTGAATGCTCTTATTGACTGTCAAACAGGTAAATATTTTTGTGCCCCACTTCTTTTGCAGACCACCGGCCACCACTGCACCTGACACCAAGAATGGTGTGTAGAGAGTGAATTATAAATACCTGGAGTCCCTTACAGATGGCAGCAGTGCCTCTCCAAGTTTTTCACACAAAATTAGGACTGAGGGGGGCATGTGATCTGAACGCTAAGCAGGAAATTTCTGAATCCCCAAAATGGGCTTAGTTGGGCAAAGACTTCATTTAGATATATTAATTCTGGTGTGAATGTCAAGGTCAGCTGCTCCATCCTTCTTGTAACTTCCCAGGTACAAAATCTGGTTACGATACCACATAGATTCAGAAGCTAACCCAAGAGCTAGCTCATTGGGTGTATTTACTTTCATTTTCAAGTACTTTGACTGACTTATCAATAGGCCTTCATTTTTCCTGGCAGCTGTTTAAATCGTTCACTAGGTCTCTGATATTAGATAAGCAGTGGGCCAAAAGACATACAGACGTATGTTCCATGAAGTAGGCATTAAATGAAAAAGCACAGAGGTCAGTCACGTAGTTACATGTACCTTCCAGTAGCTTACTGCTTTCCTCCAAATCAAACAGCTTATTTCCATATTCACTCCATTAGTGGAGAGTTGAATATAATTTATAAGAAGTTTAAATGTATTTTTATAATGTTAAATTGATTCGTAAGTATTGTGTGTTATTATGGTACCCACAATGGTGTCAAATTCTTGGTGGCAGTGGTTCCAGGAGTCGAGGGTATCCTGGTCCTCTGACACCCTAGAGTGCACGACTCGGGCATCAACAACGCTGGGTTCTGCTTTCACCAGGTTTTCCAGGATGTCGAGCTTGCCATTCCAGGATGCGAAGTGGACGGCCTCCCGCCCTTTTCCGTCTCTGGCCCGGGCATCTGCACCACTGTTCAGGAGTGCATTGAGGATGATGACATCACCTTGGGACGCTGCCAGATGGAGCGCTGTGATCCCACTTTCCCTGCAGCATGCTCTCCCCGACGCTCCACCGCAGAGCAACCTGAAACCATCATAAATATAATATAATTTATCAATTATTCTACATCATCACTGTAGTCCAACTTCATATCACATAATGCATTAAGGGATGTTCGACATCCAGGAAAGAGGAATGTGAAAAAATAAAATTGACTTAATTTTAAATTGACAGTAGGTACAGGTGACATTTGAGTGGTTCAAAAATTTACGACAATTATATCACGCTCAAAAAGTGTACACTAATTCTACTTACCGATGAAGGAAAAACTTCCTCAGAACCTCAGCTTTCTAATGGTATATAGTCAATATTACTTTTACTTTGCTAATTAGGGGGGGAAATAATGTTTTAATGCTAAAAAATGTGGGTTTTCCAAATAAATCGAGGGTTTTCTGGAAAATTCACCCTCATGAGTTTGTAACTATCCACATTTTCTGCACATTTCTACAGAATTTTTCACGGTGAATCGAACAGTAATACAGATCTCTCCAGCTCCATTAAGCATAACCAAGTTTTTACACCAACACACTCACAAGTTTTTAGGTTTTTTTTTGTTTTGTTTTTTAAACCAGATTATCGATTAATTAGATTGGTTAGGTGTTTTGAAGGAGGTTTAGGAGACTATTACATAGTACACGAGGAGGGTAGGCAACGATTTTTTGCATTTTCACCAATCGCTTTGCAATATTTTTGAAATCAACTCCTCACTAATCGATAGAGATTATTCAATTTCGATATCACCATCAGGTTTCTCTTTCAGCCAATTTCTGGGTTGTTAGGGCTTTGCATTGTCTTGCAAAAGGAGGACGTCTCTGATGGGATTTTTGAGCCTTTTTTGCGATTCACTGCCTGAACTTGGTCAAGAAGGATTCAGTAGTGCTCTGCGTTCATTGTTCGACGATCACGGAGAAAATCAATCAACAAAATCCCTTCTGAGTCCCAAAAAATTGAAGCCATCACCTTTCCTGCTGACAAGCGGGTTTTGGACATTGATGGTCCGGTCTCCCCCTTCTTCCTTCACTCCATACTGGCTCTTATGGACTCAGGTGTGTAATGGTGCACCCATGTCTCATCAAACGCCACTATTCGTTAAAAAAAAAAACCCAAAGCGAGCAAGAAGCGTTTGAGAAATTTGAACTCTGGCATTCTTCTGATCATCACTAAGGAGACTCGGAACCCATCTTGCTGAAACTTTTCGGAATTCAAGCTCTTTTCTGATGATTGTGAGCACCTTCCCACACTGATGTTGAATTCTTCATTGATTTTGGCAACGGAGAAGCGCCGATCCCCCTCTATGAGCTCCTGAACTGCTTCAACATTTTCTGGGGTGATGAGCTGGTGCGGGGACATCTTACATGGCTCTGGTTCTCAACTTTCTCCCGTCCTCCACTGAATTAGGCATACCAAAATTTTATTCTGCTCCATGAAATAGTTGATTCCCCAAACTGGGCTTGCAAGAACATTACTAATTTCGGCGGGTTGGACCGATTGGACTGTTGCATCAACTGACGTTATCCACTCTAAAAAATCAGTAATAACGACCGTACCACCCTCCCCTCCATGTAATGACTCCCCGAGTTCAGAAAATTCGGATCTCCATCATTCCAACATTACACGACGATCAGTATTGCTGTCATTCTGATAAGATAATGACATTGTTACTGACCGTATGGGGGTCACTACAGAAAGTACATACCGTCAAGTGGGGTGACTTGGTACAACTTCGAACTTCAACAAGTTGTAAATATGTCAAAAATCAACAATAAAGTGATAACTTTTGTTTTGAAACATGTTGTCTTCTACGAACCTACGTTTGTTGTACTTCAAAAGTGCGGATATTACGATACAACATTCATAATTTAAAAAATCCTAGAAATACATACTTTTATGAGCCCAACTTCATGCCACAAAATAGCCAAGAAACAGACAAAGAGAACCCGACCTTAAACAGCTGATAAATATTTATTCGGGACTGAAAACTCACCAACAAAAAAATAGTATAACCGCCTCCAACCTCTTTTGGAGGTAGCAGATTGACAGATGAGTATACATACAAAATCTGGACGAAGTACAGGCAAATTTAAAAAAAAAATGGACCGTTACTGAAAAACATTGCTTGCATAACTAAAGGAAACTAACAACTCCAATCAATACGAATACTACTCCAGACTATACTACGCACACAGCGCGTACATGACAGTGTTGCCACAATAGAATTGTCCACCAACTAATACTAATATCAATATAAATACCACAACTAATAGTACCTATCTTGAAATTTGCTATGCATTTAAGTAGACATTCAGAGTTTGCTGATTCAGAATGCTCTGATTTGGATTTACATTTCAATACATAAATTCATTAATCTGCATCTACAGGAGGGACTAGAGGGATATTGAAAACTATTGGGCATTTTCTGTATTTTGGCTTGGTAAACATCGTAAATTAGAGGCTCAGTTACATGCTGCTCTCTGCCTCGACGCCCCATTGGACATTGGAGAAATCAAGATCTGAATAATTACTAACATACTGAGTTTAAAAGGATCCACCGTTTTTTAAATCTCCCTATCCCATCGTCTCCGCGTTTTCCAAAGTAGTGGTTGTATTTATCAAGAGCTGAGTCATGGTCTTTCGAAGTATATGAGGTCAGGTCTTAATAAGTACAAACAGCTGTTGGCACATTAAAATGAACTAAAGGGGGTTAAAACCGCTGAAAATTCAAATTTTGACTTTTTGATCGTTTAGCATTTTTTAAAATCTGCATTCAGTCCTGAACCGATTGATAATGTATATGATTTTCTGTATCATCTCCGATATTGAAATAGGTTTCAATGACGAACGAAGTGAGTCTCTGCTTTGACTCTGCTAGCATTTCTTAGTGAGCATGAGCGTCCGGGCTACAGACCGCAATTTTGGAGCTACCAACTTGAAATTTGGTAGATAGACTCTTTAGACTTCAGGAATTGATTGGCCGTATAGTTTTTGGTCGTCGTCAAATCAATCAACAATCGAGTTTAGTATAGTTTTCAAAAGTCACTTTCTGCGAGAAAAAACTTCGAACTTTTCTCACTTTTTTTTGTAAGTTTTTCAACTATGACTTTGATTGGTCGTTCTGCAAGAAAAAAGTACATTGAAGAGGACAAAATGGAAATTTTCGGCAATCCTCATTTTCTCCTGTACCCTTCACTATGTTTTCAGCACAAGCAAACCTGGAAATAAATAACATAGTCTCAAACCCCATTATGGAATCAAATAGATGACACTATTAGTGTTAATGTGAATTCATACTATTCTTAATTATTTTATTACTAGTCTTAATGAATGACATGCTAACGGTTGACAATTTTCTATAGTGAATAATATAGGCCATAAAAACATCGGAGAAAGCAAAATCTGAACTTATTGGAAAAATGTACCTGAACTTTGACGGATTCTGGATCGCTTCTTACAGCGAGTTAGACAGAACCTTATTACATGCAAATTTACTTTTATTTAGGTTACAGAAAGTTCCGCCATGGGTTATGGAGGTCCAAAACTTGAATTCTTCTCTTTGAAATAAAACTTCCACCTCATCTGATTCCCGTTGGACCTCCTTTTGACGACCCTATTGCTGGACTATAGCTTCACCACCGATTGCTCGCATTGAGTGGACCGGAATACCTAACTGACAAATCAGGCCAAAGATTTTGGTTTATGTAGTGTACATTTACGCATTGGAAGCGCGCTGGGCCCATAACCTTAACGAATTGGTTTATATAAGCAGTACAATCACTTCACTGAACAATATATTAAGATAGGTAATATCAATCAAATCAATTAAAGAATTTTTGGAACTAGGTATAATGTTTCAGTTCGTTTCCAGGGAGAACGCATCAAGTAACAAGGCTTAAAAAAAGGCCTTTCTGTCCTTTTTCAAAATTCAACTTAACTTCCGGAAAGACACTCAAAACTTGACCAAAATTTACTCGTATTTGATTGAGGGACTCTAAATTTATAATTACTGTCACCAGCGAACTAGGTATGTAAAACATACGGAAAAAAATTGTTACCTACAATAACGCAAACAATTTTAAATTTGATTTTCATAAACTGTTAACTTTAAATTCGATTTTTTATCACAAAAAGAAAACGATAAGTAGATATTTTACAATTTTGAATTTGATATTTTGGATTTAATTTTTGTCTGAAGAAGCCACAGTTCCTGGGGAAAAAACGTTTGAGATTAATAAAATTAAAAAAAAATTCAAGGACAGAAAGGCCTTTTTTAAGTCTTGTTTTAATTTGAACTGTCCAAATAAAGATACGTCACAATCAAGAACCTAAGTAATACCTACCTACCTACTAGAGTTTCTTCGAATGCAACTTAAATAGGTAAAAACAATGTGAAACAGAACGTATTTAAATTACATTTAGTGAATTTTAATGCTTTATAAAGCTTACATGTGACGAATTTTGAAATAATAAGGTGAAAATAGCAGATACCTTTATCAAAAATATATAGAATTCCATTTCAGTTGACCGTTTGAGTTTGTTTTCGTTCTACTTTCCGGTGAGGTTCTGAACTACCCATATAATCACTATAACTACAAATAAGTAGGCTCACGTTTTTGAGAACTAATCACTTCCTGGGGATTATACGAGACATGAACCATTTTTCGACAATGGAAAACTACCTGTGAAATGAACAGAATTATAAATCCACCCGAAGAGCTTATAATAGGATTATATTCAATCAACTAGGATTATGATTGAAGAGCTCGAATAATCCTATTATAAGCTCTTTGAATCTACCGGCGAAAATTGATAATAATGATAATAGATAATGAATCATGTCATGTTGTTGTTGTTGTGATTACGTCAAGGTTCCACTTCAAAACAGGAAGAGAGGAATGGCCCAGGAAGAGAGAAATCATGGGAGAAGACAACAGGGTAGGTAACATTTTAGAAAACCCGCCCCTCTAAAATCACATTTTTTATTACTTTTGCTGTAGGTACTAATTCCCAGGATTAAGATAGATACCTACTTATCGACGCCATTCTTTTTTTTTTTACATCCTCGGGTTTAAATGAATGATGTGTCGAGTGACTTTTCAAAATTTCAATCAAGTACATACCTAGGTAGGTTCCTCCAAATTGGGTACCTATTCCTTTATGTTCTATTTTACCAACTTCTAATTTTTGGCCAGCTGCCATAATTCAAATACATAATTACATAGAAAAAAACGTCTCGACTTATCCAAGATATCGGGTTGAATTTTAAAATAAACAATATGTTCCAGTCGTGCAGCATGATCGTATGAGCGAATTTTAGTAATTTTTCGTCTTATGTTAAGGATAATTTGTTATGAAAATTGAGTACCGTAAATGGTGGTGAAGAGGGATCCGGTGGTGAAGATGGTACAAAGACGGATTTTCAAATAAATTGACATTTGGCGGGAAAAGGGGGGTTCCCACGCAAAAATGGCCGACAGGTTTGTGTCAAGGGCACTAGGGAGCAGCATCTGAGCGGTGGAGCACCTTCTTCTCATGTACTCTTTGACGCTGATAACACTATTAGTGATAACGTGATAATCAAGGTGAACTGTGTTTTCTGCCAAACTGCTCCTGGGGCTGCGACAATTGAACAGCGATCACCAATTAAGTGTATTTCCTTGGTTACACATCTATTTGGGATTGGAAATCCGTCGAGAAATCCAAATTATCTCTTTAAGAAAAATTCCTAAAGCCAAAATTGTAAAAAATTAAGTTTTAGGTGGTGAAGATGGTACAGTCGTTTTCTTTGCTTACCTACGAGTAGGTATGTTGAAAAGACTGATTCGTACCATTTGAAGATACGTAGATACCGTTTTGTTGTTCCTTGGGAAGTTACCCAAAAATCCTTTAACTTGATCGAATTGTTTGCTCAATAAAGCCCCTTTCTGTTTTAAACACATTTTTTGCTAAATAAAGGCCTTTTAATTTTTTTTCTTGCGTTTGATTCAACCTTAGACCTTTTTAGTCCCATTTTTCCATCATCCCTCCACTTGTAGAAAGAAAGTAGATGTTAAAAACGATGGTGAAGTTGGTACAGAAGCCTCTGCAACCTGGTTGGAGGTGTAAAATGACGGTGTACCATCTTCACCACCAAAGTGTGGGAGAAGATAGTACAACTTTAACCCCCCACCCTCGAGCTTGCAATTGATGAATTTCAACAACTCAAACGTGGTTCGAAAGGTTGATAGTTTAAGTTACTTCAGTATGAAGTTCACAAACAAATTATGAAAATTGTGGCTGGAAGAGGTGGAAAACTATCAAAACTGTACCCACTTCACCACCATTTACGGTACTTTGTGTACAAGAACTTCATCAACAGTATTCAGATTTACAGTAAACTTTTTTATTTTTACTGTTTTTTTACGATTTTTGGTTCATTATTCCCAATTATAAGCCTGTGTAATCGTATAGGAAAAAAAATTGTTTTCTCTCAAACTTTGTCATTTTACGTTTCAAGGTGCGTAGTTCCAAAACTGCCATGTCCGTTAGCCGTCCAGGTCATAAGAGGCCTTTAACTTGATGAAAAAAATCCGCCCTTTCCAACATGGACTCCACTTGGGGTCTAGTTGGTTCTAGACCCTAGCGAGCCCGATCGCTTCACACGCATCAATGCTATGAGTCAAAAATGGGCCAAAAACGGGCTTTTTCCCCTCATATTTTTCCTCATACTTACGTTTTAGCGAATTTTCTTAGTAAATAAAGCTATTGCAATGGCTCCAAAAATTTAAAAATAAAAATTTTCAAAAATTTTCTTCATCGAAATCTATTTTGAGGCATTCTGAAATGATTCCTGGATTTTAACGCTTTTTTATATGTATATATATATGTATGTGTCATTCCAGACGATAACTCTCGATAGAATTGAGATAAAAACTTCGTTCTTTCGCCAAAAAATCAAGCATTTCAAAAGAAAGGATGAGTTCGTTGGACAACACTTTTTGGGCACATTAAATTGGTCAAATTTCAAAAAATGTACTTAAAAAATCACTAAAAAAGGCAAAAAACAGCTAAAAATTAACAAATTTCTATTTTTTAGCAGAATGCTCCCCAAAAAAATTTAATCGAACATGAACTAGGACATTTAAAAATTTAAGCACAAAATTGTGAAAAATTCACTTAAATTACATTAAAATAAGCTAAAAATCGATAGGGACACTTAAAAAAATTGTAAAAATCCACAAAATCGTTTGTTTATTGGAATATTACTGACAAAAAGTTAATTTGCTATAAAATTTATAATGAAATTTTTATTTGTCCCCAAAGTGCTCAAATTTCAACAGAATTTAACATAAATGTAATACGACCGTTTATGAAAATTCGCTCATACGATCATGCTGCATGACTGGAATTTTTTCTACTACTACTGATTTTCACGTACAACCAATGCGCTAACTACTAGCGAAGTGTAACTCCCTTGGTTTTCATAGCAGGAAAATCGTTCGCCTCTTTTTGGAATGCTCTCATTTTAACAACATCTTGACATTGTAGTGTCAAGAAAAGCTGATTTATTACGCTAAGTTATAAACTAATATTGATAAGTAA
This sequence comes from Adelphocoris suturalis, assembly GCA_030762985.1. Classification (NCBI taxonomy): domain Eukaryota; kingdom Metazoa; phylum Arthropoda; class Insecta; order Hemiptera; family Miridae; genus Adelphocoris; species Adelphocoris suturalis. The sequence goes on along the minus strand of CM061046.1, from coordinate 75,221,780 downwards.
CCATAATGAACTAATAATGTTGAACAAATAAAGTATCATGAAAATGTTACGAGAATAGTAAAAACATTCAGATTTATTACTATTACCCTCTCCATTCACCCCCTTCCATAATGAAATTTTCACCTCCTGATATACCTTCCAAAACTAGATCGTATTCATGGATGAAAAGGGGAGAAAAAAAATCACGGAAATCTGACTAGGAGAATAAAACTATCACGACTATTACCTCCAATTAAAACCATCTCTATTACCCCCTACGTTCAACCCTTTTTATGATGAAATTTAAACGGCTATACGTTCCAAAACTAGACCGAATTCATAGTTGAACAAAAAAAAGGATCATGAAAATATGACTAGAATAGTAAAAACATCATGATTTATCATTATTACCTTCCCCTTTCTCCCTTCTCCTTTCTACCTTTCCTTCTTCTTTCTTATTACCTACCTTCCATAATACAATTTTAACCTCCTGATATATATATATATATATCAGGAGGTCACAAGATTTTTCTTAGGGGTCCAGAATCTCAATTCTCGATATTAATTGCTATGCAATTCTTAGGCCGACCCCCAATAATTTTTTTTGTAATGTCCGTAACGAAATTTGTCTCGTGAGACGAAGGTTGTGGGTTCAAATCCTGTTGACTGGTCAAATTTTTTTTGGTCGTACAACTCCCGAAATTTGCATAGCTAATTATCCTCGTTATATATATATATATATATATATATATATATATATATATATATATATATATATATACATATATAAGTAGTAAGTGGGGCACTTGAGGACACTTTCACTTGAAGCTCTGATGTTTTTACTTTCGACTTCAATCTCTGTTAAAACTGATTTTGTGATAAACCCTGTTAAAACTAATTTTGTGTTAAATCCTGTTGAAAATGCTTTTCTGTTAGACCCCTGATAAAATTTTTCAACACAAAACATCAGAACATATTTTTTAACACAAAACATCAGAACCAGTGACTTTTTCATTTTGGGCGGTAAGTTAAAAGAATATTTTTCCTATTAGAAACTCTAAAAAATTACAGTAGGTTTTAATTTTTAATGACATGTATCACTAAAAATTGTATATATTAATTATACCATCAGCTCATTCTGTAAACTCTATACAATGCATTTTATTACCATTTTTAAGTGTCACTTTACCTTTATAGATCAATTTATATTTGTCTTTCACGAGTGTTTCTAAATCCCCCTCTTGGTTAAACCTATTTTTTAAAAAATGAATTGGTAACAATATGTTGGTAAAGCCACCCTCCAAGTCTACCGCTATAGTTTCGCCAAATTTAGCTTTCACCTTTTCCGCTTTAAGGATCACATAAGGTTTGTTACGTTTTAAATCATTAAATGTACTAAATTCGCTCCTACCATTGATTCTTTCCAAAAATTTATCGGCCATCTTTTATTATAAAACCCCATTCCTTTAACTCATCGTTTCAATTTTAAAAGTTGCCACAAAAACATCAGAACCAGTGACTTTTTCATTTAACGACTTGAATCCCTGTTAATGTCCTCAAGTGCCCCACTTACTACTGATTTTTATATAAAGAGTTTCTTAATGTTTACGTTTAATATCCCCAAGGTAAAGTATCAATAATATCGGTTTCTTTGCTTTTAATTATATTTCGTTTATCATACAGAAATTTAAACTCTTTTTCCACTTCTTTGTTTACTAATGTTTTACCTTTTACATTACGCGTAATCATGTTATATTTAAGCTTAACGTTGTTTATTTCTTTCGTTAAAACTTTATTCATAGCTTCTCTATTTAATGATTTACCGTTTTGATAATTCAAAGTAAATCCTTTAACTTTCATAGTTTCTTTTCCTTGATTGGTTATATAAGCGTAACTCTTGGGGCCCGTACTAATCCATTCTACGATGTGATTATTTTTTCCCAATTCATCAGTCCACTCACCCAACATACAGCCAGTTTTTACAGAATTTTTCCCATCATCAATATAAACAATACTATCTGTATCATAATAAACAACATTCTTTCCTATTTTATCAAGCATATCATATAATCTTAATCTTGCATTGGAAGTGGTAAATGCAGCTACAAAAACGTTAGTTGAAAAACTATCTTCGATGTATTGATTCAAAAATTTATAAGATATTTGCACGATATTGTCATTCAGAAATTGGCATGAACCAATTTCTAGTCTGTCATCTAAAAGTATATCGTACCATCTTGTTATATCAACAACATATTCAGATTGTGACATGTTCAATCTTTGCCCAAACTTTCCCCACAAAGAATTCAAACAAATCTTTGCTACTGCTCTTCGTCCAGGATTTGGTTTAATACTTTCTTTTTCTAAATCTATATCGAGACTTTCTTTAACGCTTTTTATATATTCTTCAATAGTTCCAAAGTCGCTTTCCCACGGGCTAGTCTCTAGTTTTATTTTCATAAATGTTTTTACATATTCTTTGAACAATTCATTACTTTTTTCTTTGAAATGCCATACTTCGTAAATTTCTTGAATCTTATAACCTTTTTCAATAGCTTTATTTACTTCATCTGTAGTCCAAGTATCAACCAGAGCTCTTTCATTTTCATCGTGTGAACAAGTATTACATTTATCTACAAAACATTTTTCGCATAAAATAAATAAAAGTTTATCTCTTTTGATCGGTAGAACTGGGTGATATAATTTTTTTAGGAGGTAATATTTTACATTTGATTAATCCGTACCAATTTTCATCATATTTCTCAGGTTTATGAATTTTTGTTGGATGACCTAAGGGATAATAATCGAAATATTGAACTGTTGGATACAAACTACAAACATCGATATATCTTAATTTTTTATTTACGACTTTCAATTTACTAGCATTGGTTCTGCCACCAAAAAATGCGTCTCTAGGATTTAATGGTTCCACTATTACGTTTCCACTACTTTTTACTGCTGCTTTACCCTCTTTCGATTTAATCCAGTTACATTCCCACATTTCTACTAATTGGTATCCAGCGTCAATGATTTGTTTACTCCTTTCCTTCGTTTTTTCATACAAGTCTCCCATAGATAGATGATTTACATTATTGGGAGTATTTTCATGAAAACATGTAGGACAGCCGTGCCAAAAACACCCGTGATACTGATAAACCGTGTTAGTAATTTGATCAAAACCATCAACTTTGGCACCACAAACAGTTACTTCCCCTCCATTCAATGCGTGCTGTACATTTTTAAAAGTATTCAGCCAAGTGATAGATCCTTTGCTAAACATTTCCTTTCTGTCCTCTTTGATACTTGCTATCGTATTTTCCTGTAAATATAAGGACCGAAAAATGGCCATGCAAACACTCGCTATAGTTAAATATTGGAAAGGATCGATATTAGCTATGTCTAAAAATTGCTTCCTAAATTCAATACAGCCCCTTCGCAAAATATCGACATCTGATTCACAATATTCTAATATTTCTTTCTGAAAGTCGAATATATAATTTTCCTTTACTTTTTCAGCGTGCCATTTCAAAAATGCTTTTCTTACTTCGGGTTTCATTGAATCAGCCCCATAAAATTTAGTATCAGGAATTGGACCAACGTAATTTTGATTATCTCGAGTATTGAAATAATGGGGGAAATATCCTTTTTTTAGTTCTGTTAATCCGAACGTTTTTGGAAAAGCAGATAACGGAGATGCAACGAAGTTAGAACTATCGATTATTCTTATTATTCCTTTAATTTCTAATAACATTAGTTTAGTTCCATTATAAATAGTGTAAGGTTTCAGAGTATTTTCGACGCAGTATTTCAGAATGAATTGAGAATCATATCCTTTTGCATAATGTGCTATGGCAGTGTACCCTTTGTGTTTACTTGAAATCAACCACTCGCAAAATTCCTCATTAGTTTTGAATACGAATTTAGTACCATCGTGGTAGTGAGCTATAACAAGATTTGCTTCATGGGTTCCTGTTTCCTGCATTGCTTCGTAATCAAATGTTATGTATTTTTCGGTGTAAGTACATTTTTCTGCTGTGATATCAGAACGATTATTACAAGTACAAGGTACTGTACAATACCCACCGTTTGATCGCCTTGATAACATAAAACATTCATGACCACCTATATCGTCAAATATTTCTTGACAGTTTCGACATTTTCCAGAACCACATCTATGTTCGTCGGTTCTTTTGCAAATTTTCCCGCAGTTTAAACATTTATAGATTATTTTACAAACTTCTTTATGATTTTTAAAGCAATTATCATTATAACAATAACGGTTACAATCGTTACAGAATATTTTATTTTTATCTTTTTCATCGTGTTGTATTTGTTTAAGGTAAGTATGGGTACCTGGGCCCATGGGGTATTTGGGCCATACCCTCCCCAGTCGTCTCTAAATGGAAAGAGAAATTTTTGGCTGATGCGTTGACATCACTGGCCAGACGGAGCTTCCAGAACAACAGGTCATTTTTCAATTAGCCATCTTGTCTGTTTGTGAGGCTGTCTCAAAGTTTTGCAACTTAAAGCTGCGAAACAACACTCCAACAACCTCAGTTCTGCACAGCCTTGTAAATACATTTTTTGAATTATTGAAGATGTGAGTGTTTGAATTATCTAAGGAGACACAGTTGTTTGTGTGCAGATGAGTATTTTTGCTAAACCACTTGTTGCATGAATTTTGGAGGGGGGGTCCCGGATACCCAATGTTTTTGTCACGTTTGGGGGAACTGGGCCATACCCTTTGGGTAACTGGACCCACCCCTGGGCCCAGTTACCCAAAGGATTGTGTTCCAAGCACCAGTAACCTGAGCAAAACCCAGAAGACATCTAAGGAGTTGAAGATCAAGATTCCTGCTGGTACCTGTAGAAGGAACACTTTACTGGATGATGAAACCGATTCAGATAGTAACTCTGATGAAAATTACAGTTTTACCAGATCCGACTCTGACACTAATGTTGTAGGGTCCATCACTGTCATTCCTGGAGATTTTGTTGCTGTTGAATATGACGGCAATACATATCCAGGACAGGTATTGGAGGTAGAAAATGATAGAGTTCGGGTGAAACACATGAAATGTGCATGTGAAATTATTTGACTAATACATTCAAAAACCAAATGATGCTGCTTAGTCAAGTACCAACCTTTGTAGTTAGGTACCAACTATATTAAACTAGCTATGATTGGATTTTCTCCAAACAACGTGCCTACTTTTAGCACTAATTTTTTAAACTACTTATCAAATATTTACCTATTAACATGGTACATTTGTTCCTTCTTACTTAGGTACCTCATATGTACTTGTTCATTTGGCAGGGTAATGTTGAGGAAATTTCGTTTCAACTCCCTTTCTTATAACCTAAGAACTCCTTTTCTTATAAACTAAGAACAGTTTTTTCTAGTTTTTGCATTCAGTCCTCCTTTTTATACGATTCTTTTTAGTCAACTTGAAACATATTGTGATTTTTCTAATGGCACATCCATTAAATATTATTAATTTTTTTCTTAAAAAAATACATATTTCATTGTTTTTGGAATTTTTTCATTAATTTTGAAGATATTTGATTTACATACAAAGTTTAATGCACTTTAATTCATACTTTTTTCTTCAGAATCTCTCATGGCTGTATGCCAGGATTGGTTACATCTCTTGTTTCCCTGCTTTAATTTCAAGGAAAAAATTTAAAAAAATAAAAATTAAAAACCTTGATAGTTGATGAATGGGCCCAGATGCCTAAACAGTTTGAATTAAGATTCATAAGGAAAATGAAGGGGGATGGCCCAGATACCTCAAGAGCCTCGGGTAACTGGGTCCACTGAACTTAGAAAAACAAATTTTTTTAATAAATAATATTTATCATATTAAAAAAAGTTTTGATGTAGAAACCTATTCTATATAAACCCCATTAACAAACCAAAATGCTATTTTGAATTTTCATTCAAGTAAAAAAATTCTACGGGTAGATAAACATTAATTCTTTTTTGACTGTTGTAAATCCCGGTCCCAGTTACCCATACTTACCTTACAGAGTGTACAGACATCTTTATTTCTAGTCTTTTTGCATTCATGTTTCTCTTTATTATTATAGGGAGTATCACAATTTTTACAGTAATATGAGGAGGCGTAAAAGGCTGCTACACTATTAATAACATCAAAATGATTCCCATCTTTATAAAGATAAATTATAGTATCTTTCTTTTCTCCTTCGTAAATAACGGTATTGAAATTTTCGGCGCAGATAACTTTAACTTGAATGTCTAATAATTCTTCAACAACTTTGATATCTTGCAATGTGAAACCTTCCTCGGTGTATGAACCCATTTTTTCACACAGCTTTTTTGCAAGTGTCGTTTGGAGTGCCCTTCCCTTCCGAATATAAACTAGTTCGTTTCCAGTAAACTGTCTACCCATGATTTTATTAGTATGATAAGTTAACGCGGTAATTATGGCTCTTGGACAACACAGATTATCGGAATTTTTTATTTGAGTAATACATTGTTTCGTATGTTTATTTTTGGCTAAGTTCAAAATTTTAGTCTTTTTTGCTCCTCTCGGTAAATTGATGATTTTAATGTGGAACGTGGTATTGGTAATTTCAACGTGTTCGTTTGAACTAATAATGTTGCTTACGTGTTGGGTAAATTCTTTAGCTTGTATACTAGAAAAAACGTTTGATTTACTACTTAAATCTTTCGATATATCATGGTGAAAATGAGGGTTTTGGGCAACGATCATAATTTTATCCCCGGTTTGGAAATTAGATTTTTCTTTAGCCAAATTTAACATAGCAAATACAGCTTTTTCGACTTGTATGATATTAGATAATTTTATACAATAATCGATTTCTGTAGTTTTAAATTTTTTAATGTATCGAGATTTAGTTTCTATAATAGTAAAAGGAGATTTTCGTTTTTCTTTGTTTTCATTAACCAAGTCATCGTCGAAATTGAACATTTTTCCTGTTTTTACTTTAAATGCATGCCCTTGCGGGTGCATTAGATGTTCGATGATATTGATTTTTTTATTCGGTTTTTTAATTTTAATATGTTTTTCTTTAGCTATTTCGCGTAGTTCTTTAACAGTTAGTTTTTCTAGATCACTTTTCTTAAAGTATACATTTTTAATATCATTTAAAGCTGTAATAAGATTATTTTTCTTCATTTTATAACCACCTTTTAAATTGTAATCTTTCGCTTCATTTCTCAAATCTTTAACTCTGAATCCTTTCTCAACGACTCTTTGTTGAGGTTTAAGAGTTTGGTTAGGGTCATTTTTTAGATGGAATGGTGCTTTTAAATGACGAGCCCAGTTTTTATATGTGATTTTTCGATCACATTTTTCACAGATTTTATCTGCATATCGTTTTTTAATAGTATCTTGCATTTTTATTATAGTAGGGGTTCTTTTAACTAACCCTTCATTTTTTTTCGTATCGTTCATTTTTATTAGAAAAGAGATTCTTTTAACTAATCCCTCAATTTTTATATTATCCACCCGCTTTTTCTTGTATGGATACTATATATTGTTGTTTTAATGGAAATTTTCCATTAAAACGTTTTTATTAATATTTAAAGGTGAGGGCGAATCGCCCCCACCTTTAATAGATTGGGTTTTAAACAAACTTGATGTTATACATGTCTCTCCCATTTATTGATTTGGTGATTCCATGGTACACTAAGCAAACACCGTACTCAACTAGAGCTTGGAGTTCATTTTTATCAAATTTTTGAATACATCTTTCTGGTATGAACACTCTAAATTCTCCTAGATTGGCTATAACAGCCTCCCACGAGTATTTCGTTGACACAAATTCAAAGTTTATAATTTTGTAAGGTTTTCCGATTTCTAGTTCAGAAAGCTTGTTTGTGTTGTTTTCAAAATTAATTTTTTTCAATAGCTGCTCCCTATTCATTTCTATTTATTATAGAATATATTCTTTTAAAACACAATTCCTTAAAGAGGGGAGGCGATTCGCCCCCCCTCTTTAACGTTAAAGTCGAATACAAGTCGAGAACATTTAAAGAAGAGTTTTGAAAACTCTTAAAGTGGGTGACCAAATTGGTCACCCTCTTTAACGTTAAAGTCGAATACAAGTCGAGAACATTTAAAGAAGAGTTTTGAAAACTCTTAAAGAGGGTGGCCAAATTGGCCCCCCCTTTAACGTTAAAGTCGAATACAAGTCGAGAACATTTAAAAAAGATTTTAAAATTCTTAAAGAGGGGGAGCGATTTGCTCCCCCTCTTTAACGTTAAAGTCGAATACAAGTCAATTTGATTTTTAACAGTAAATACCTCGTACCCGTCGAATCGACGGGGGTCTTATTTAAAGACGAATACAAGTCAATTGACTAAAAAAGCCGACGCTCACATGTGAGCCGCGGCTTTTTCATTTCATACGAAATTTTATGGCTCACATGTGAGCCGCAAATTTTGATCTCGGTTAACAATTGTTTGGTTCTTTCGAGCCTGAACCAATAAGTTTTTTCTAGAATTCTGTTTTTTGTAGTTCTTGAGCATAGAAAGATCCTTCAATCTCTTCGTCGTTTAAATCTTTTATTTTGTAAGTAATTGGATTTGTTGGTAGAATTCCAGAAACCACAAAAATTTCTCTAGTCCATTTAGCATCATATTTATTCCCAAATGTTTTCTTAAATCTTGTTATTCGAACTCGATCTCCAAGAGAAAACTTTACTTTTTGTGAGGCTTTTTGGTTCCTAAACAATCTAACTAACACTTCATCTTCGTTATTTTTATTAACTTGTACAGGTATCATACCAATCGATCTATGGAAATCTTTAAAATTGTATTCATGAATCAAATCCTCTAGAATATCGATCCATTTCTTATTATTTCGTACTTCAAAATGGATTTTCATTTTTTCGTTTAAAGTTCTATTAAATCTTTCTATGATTGCCGATTTTTCTTCATTCTGTGTATGATACATTTTTATTTGGTGACTTTTCAGAAATTCTTTAAACATTTTATTTTCGAATTCCAATCCTTTATCGGTATGTAGTAAATTAGGAGCTTTATGATTTTGTGATTTGGCCTTTTCTATGATTTTCTCAAAAGCTTTTGTTACGTTTTTTCCATCCTTTTTCTTCAAGGGTAAGGTCCATGCAAATTTTGAAAATGTATCGATAACATTAAACATATAACCGTATCCATCATTCTCTTTTTCATAATTTTTCATGATTATCAAATCAGCAGCCCACAAATCATCAATACCTTTAGTAAATATTGTCCTTTTTTGAAATTTATTTCTTATCGGCTTGTGTAATTCTTTAGCGAGAGATAATTTTTCATCAACATTCAGATCTTCTACTACAGTTGGTTCTTCAGAATTTTCTCTCTCGGGGGAAGTGATAAATTTACTCTTATTGGTTTTACATTTTGTACATTTTGCAGCCACTCTCCATCTCCCGTTTACCGTTTGTATTTTTTCTGCATCAATATTATTGGTTCTCTTCTTACACTTGTGACAGTAAATAGGATCAGTTAAATCATTATCCATTTTTATTATAGGAAAACAGGTTTTTTTAATGTGTCCGGTACCTTGCCTTCTATAGCCCAATCAAAAATGGCACGAATTGGTGCTTTTTCTCCGTTAGGATCTTGAATGAATTTGCTCTTATGAGTTCTGCATTTAACACATTTAGCTGAAATTCTCCACCTTCCGTTCACAGTTTGTACAATTTTCACGTTTATATTTTTCGTTTTTTTCTTACACTTACAGCAATAAATTTCGTTGTACATTATTTATTTTATTATAGGAAAAAAGGTTTTTTATGAGATATTTCTCATAAAAAAGAAACTCCTCACTCTTCAATCAAATGCAAATAAACTGTAACATTTTCAAATTGCAGCTCATCTCCATTTTCATTTCTACATGATAGTTTAATTTCTTTAATTTCTCTAATTCCTTTTTGTAGAGAACTGTAGAGAATTTTCTTATTCGTTTCCATATAAGTAGTATTTGGGAGAATCGTTTTCTCTATCAAAGATACATGGAGTAATTCATGTACACTATGGCGATGTGAATGTTCATTATGAGTAGCGAAGCTATAATCGGTAATATTGCAATGCCATTCAATTAATGAAATAGGTTTGATTAATTTTGGATTGTCTTCTGAATAATATTCCTTATTAGCATCAAAATAATCCCCAGGTGTTTTACACTGTTTAAAATCGAACAGTTCGCAGAAATTTCCATACTTTATAAACCCGATAACAACAGGAGATTTAAGATAAAATCTATTACAATTTGGACCGTAGTCTACTTTAAAAACCAAACTTTCAGGTTTTGTTTTTTTTAATGTGTCAATTTGTGATTTATAAAGTGTTTTATTCTCCTCAAATTTCTTCATGAGTTCAGTTATATAATTTTTTATTTTTAAATATAATTCTCTTTTAAACGTCTCAACAGTAAATGTGCCATCTAACACATGCTCGGTATGATACCATCCATCTATAATAAACATTTTTAATGATATCAATACATTTTTTACTTGAAATGAAAGAGAAGGTGAAGTAAATAATAACTTTACTAATCCGAGTTTATAATTTTTATTGGGATTTAGAACAATTTCTGGATCAAAAGTTATTTTTAGATCTTTGTGTTTATCAGAAATCTTTATTAGAGTCATGCTTTTATTATAGGTAAAAAGTTTTTCGTATAATAAATATGAGTAAATACGAGATTGATCCAATTTTGCATGATAAAAAAGAGGCTAGAAAAGGAATTTTACCATTACCTTTAAGATCATTAATAGTAGGAACTTCTGGTTGTGGGAAAACAACACTTCTCTATAATCTCATCACAAAGCCATGGGGAATCCCCTTTAATCATCTATATATTTTTTCAAAATCTCTGGATCAGAATGCATATGAGATTTTGAGAAGCAATTATGAAAAAATTTCTGCAAAAGATGGTGTGGAAATAGCGCAGTTTTTCAGTAATTGTGACGAACTTATAACCCTGGACGCATGTGAAGAAAAAAGTCTTATTATTTTTGATGATTGTGTAAACATTCAACATCAGAGAGAAATCAAAGATTATTTTGTGAGAGGACGTCATAAGAAAATTTCGTGCGTTTACTTGACACAATCATGGTCAAAAGTTGATAAACAACTCATTAGAAACAACATTAATTTTTTATGTGTATTTAGACAAGGACCAAGATACATGCGAGATATTTATGATGAATATGTGGGAACTGATTTAACTTATGATCAATTCAAAGAATTATGCTATTCTTGTTGGGATGAGGACTTTGGTTTTCTAACGATTGACATAACAAAGAAACGCAATGACGGACGTTACCGAAAGAAATTTGGTGAAATATTTTAGATTTTAAGTTTTGTTTTTATAGAGAATCCCTATAAAAACGCATTGGGAAACGCTTCAAAAACGCATTGGAAAACGCTTCAAAAATCGCATTGGGAAACGCTTAAAAACGCAAAAATAGCGTTCCTAAGCGTTTAAGCGTTTAAGCGTTTAAGCGTTTTAACGTTTGACCGATTTTTAAAACAACTTTTTTCCTATAATAAAAACATGACAAAAATTACTTTAGAACAAGCGCTTAGACAGAAATACAAAGAAGCGCAACTTGAAATTATGAAGGAAAAAGAAGCCAAACTTAGAGAAATAAAAAAGATTGATAAACCTCCCGAAAAAGATGAACAAATATTTTTCACAAAACCAAACCGTAAACCCATGAGCGTAGCTGAAGCTGATAAATCGATTAAACTTAGAAAATATTTACAAAAATTAGCAAAACAAGAAAGGATTAACCAAGCATCTGATAAGGAGACAAAAGAAAAGGCTTATGAACCTATAACTTCACGATTAGATAAGGTAGAAAAAGCAGTGAAACAAACTGATGAAGATCTTGGTAAAAAATTAGAACTCCTTCCTGCAATAAAAACATTTAACCCCTTGGCTATCAGTTCACCTAAAAAAGTTTCTTTTCAAGATGTTGATGGCGAGGTTCAAGGTATTGATAATGATACTGAAGATACATTAAATCAAAGCTTTTCAAGTGACAATGCAGATAGGGATGATGAAATGGAATTAATATTACAAAAAAGTTTTAAATTACCAAACTCTTCTGTAGGCCCTTTAGGTATTGGACCAATTGCAGAATTATATATTCTTCATCCTGATAGGCAATTTGGAATATATCCTTTAAAAAATCATATATTTATTGGAAATAAACAGATACGGGTAAATGGCAATGATATTGAAATAGAAAAAATGAAATATTCCGGTACTGAAGGCTTATGGAAGCTCTTAACAAAACCCATAGCTTCTGATATTCCATCCAAAGATGAATACACTAATGAAGACTTTAAAGCTTATGCAAGAATCCTCATTCAAACAAATAGCATGTTTCAAAATAATAATCCCGAATCTAAACAACCAAAATCAAGTGTTAGTAAAAAATGGAAAGAAATCATAAAACCAATCTGGGAGTATAGTAAAAAGAAAAAGATCGGTACCGGGTTGATTAAATATAATGAAAATCCCGTAGAATTTAAATATATAGATAATTTGAATCAAATTCAACAAAGACTATACTATTTGCATGCGCAAGAGCAGGCAGGAAATAATAATTTTCACAATGAAAAATTGGGAATTATAAATTTCATTAAAGATCAACTGGAGAAATATATTGATAATCCCAAGGGAACTGAATACTTGATTAAAATTATTAATAATTTACCCAAAAATATGATAAAAAACGGTTCTGGTATTTTCAATACTTTGTTGAACAAACTAGACGGTTTCGTACCTGAAATGCATCTCCCAGGTGGTTATCAATATTGTGGACCATTTACTAAATTGGATAAGAGATTAAATAGAGGTGATGAAGGTATAAATAGCCTTGATAAAGCTTGTAAACAACACGACATTTTTTATAGGGATCATGAAAAAACAAGTGATAGGCATCTTGCTGATAAACAACTAGAAACAGAAGCTTATAAAATTATGAAAAGTTCAACAAATATCGGTGAAAAATTGGGAGCTGCTACTGTGGTAGGTGGTATGAAAATCAAAAGACACTTTGGGATGGGTGTATACTAATTAGTTATTATGATTGTTTTTATAGAATTTCGTTCTATAAAAAAACTTTTTTCCTATAATAAAATGATTACACATCAAATAAATTTGTCAGAAATACAAATGAAAAAAATAAGATCTGCTTATAAAAAACGTGTTCCAGTAAAAGTACGACTGACTTTTGCAGATATTAGTGGAAAAGGAAATCATAGAATCCTGTTAAATGAAACTCAGAAAAAAAAGATAGATAAATGTATCAAAAACAAAAAAGGGTTGGAATTGGAAATGAATTATGATCAGTTGCAAATAAATCATTCAGGGGGATTTTTACCCTTACTTTTTGCAGGAATTGGCGCTCTTGGGGCATTATTGGGTGGTGGAGCTGCAGTAGCTTCTAGCGTTATTGATTCTAAGCATAAATCTGCTGAAGAAGCAGAAATCAAACGCCATAACTTGGAAATGGAGAGATTAGCACAAAACGCAAAAAGTTTAAGTATCGGTTCTGGATTGAAAAAAAAAAAAAGCTATTTCAAAACCTAAAAAGAAACCTACCAAATCAAAAAACTAAATAGCTTCCAACCTCTTACCAATTTTGATATTGAAAGATTATCGAAAAAAATGAAAATTAAAAATTTCAAAGGAGTTTTCATGAAGGATGATTTACCAGAGAAAGTGAACCACACGGAATGCGGAATTATAAATCTAGAAAATTCTGATGAGGCTGGAAGCCACTGGACTGCATTTTATAAAAATAACAATTTAAAATATTATTTTGATTCGTATGGTAATGCACCACCACCGAGAGAACTTGTTCAATATTTAGGTTCAGAAAATTTATTTTATAATGAGGAACAAATCCAAAACCAATATGATCCTCCTATCTGTGGACATTTATGTTTATTAATTTTGAAAAAGCTATCAGAAGGACACGATTTTGAAAATAGCGTGAGAACATTGAAGAAAAATCTTAATTTCTTTTATTAAATTTTATAGTCTTGATATTTTTATAGAATTTCGATTCTATAAAAAACTTTTTTCCTATAATAAAATGATGTACACAAATAATGAAACACCTTCAGCCCCTGAAGAATTTAATCCAATAACTCATCCTAGATTATATCCAAAAATAATTTTTCCCGAGTTTAAAGAGAACAATTATAGAATCAATCGAATTATCAATCAATTTAAATTTTTAGAAGATGAAGAGAAAATGAGAAATGGTTTGAGTAAAAAATATGGAAAACTATCCAGTGCTCTTTACGGTACTGAATTTTTATTTGCCCTCTCAGAACTCGGACTGACTGGTGCTTCTATAACATTACCAATAATAATTCCATTCAGTGTTCCAATTTCTGTAGGCTTGACAACCTTATCAGTAATATTAAGGACTTCAAGCGGATTTTTCAATAAAAAAATTACTAAACACTCTGAAATTGCGCTTTTGGCAAAAGCTAAATTAAATTCGATTGAAGAAAAGTTCATAAAAGCGATTAAAGACGGTAAAATATCTGATGAAGAGTTCAATGATATTGAACAAGAAATAAAAAAATTATATAAATATGAAAAATAATATTCTAAATCAATATAATAAAAATAAGAAAGAAATTAAAAGTGCGGACCCTTTCAAACTATCACTTTTGAAACATGGGGAAGTTTTCAGAACTGGATTTTAAGTCAGTTTTTATAGGGATTCCCCCTCCCCTTTAATTATTCCGCTATCTCGATATTTTTATAGAATTTCGATTCTATAAAAAAACTTTTTTCCTATAATAAATAAGTATGAATGAAATTAAAGCAATTTACTCGAAATACGATTCTGAAATCACAAGTATTGAGTATCAAAACTATAATCCTGAAAATAATTTGGAATTTAACTCTGAGAACAAAAGAACCGTTTTCAAGTTGCTTCTAAACGATGAGTTTATTAGCAGCAATATTAAATATTACATTGATGGAAAATACATTCCTAAAGATACCACAAAAGCATATGGAACAAATGATAGTGTAATGATGATAAACAATTTTGTAGCACATCTTTTTTCCAAAATTGAACTAAGAAAACACAATACGCTTATTGATGAAATTGATCATCCAGGTATTGCTAGTACAGTGATGGGTATAGCTTCTTTCCCAGGCCCTGCAAACTATAATGGTAAAGTAATAAATTCAGGTTTTAATACGAAAGCTATAGGAGGTGGAAATTTCAGTGCAAGCGGTAAATTGGGTGATTTAGGCCTTGGGTTCTTCAGTGATTCAACAGTTCCAATTTACAGGGGAGGATTTGAAATTACATTCACTAGAAATTCTGATGATAATGTGCTCTTCCGTTACAAGAAAGATAATACTTCTCCTGAAGCTGTGGAGGGAAAAGTGGAAATTAAAACTTTCTACCTGCGAGTCCCGATAATCGAATATACGGGTGAATCCAAAAATAAATTAATTGCTGAACTTAGTACCGCTCCTTATGTGTTTCACTTTAAAAAATTGCAATGTATTGAAAAGCGTGTCATTAAAAATTATATCACTTATAATATTACAGATATTTATAGAAATTTACAGAATCCGATCTGGGGGTTTGTTGTCTTCCAAACTGACAGAAAAAATAATCAAAAGAAAGATAATTCCAAATTTGATCATTTGAGTGTAAAAAATATTAGTTTTGAAGTAGCAGGGAAAATTTTTCCTCGAGAACCTTTGAATTTAGATTGGAGTTCAGAGCAATATAACTTAGCTTACGACATGTTTACAGATTTCAAGAGAATAATATGTAAAGATGACTCATCCCATCCATATTATGAGCCTCAGTTCTTCAAAGAGAGCTATCCAGTATTCAGTGTGAATATGACTAGACAACCACAGTCCATAACTGGACAAAAAAATAATATAGTTTTACGAGCGGATTTTGAAAATGATGCACCAGAAAACACTTTTGCTTACGTAATTTTGGTTTCAGAAGTTACTCTGAACTACATTCCGTTGAAGAATATAATTCGAGAGGAATTTTAAACTTGTTTAGGGTAGGGTGAATATGTTTTTATTGAGAATTCTCAATAAAAACTACTCCGAATAACGAGACACTAAAGAATTAGAACTTCAAACACAATCTATCGGCTGTTCGGTGAATCTACATTATCATGAACTGGTTACATAACCGATATGAGTCAAGGAAGAGGCGATACGCAGTTCTCATTCAGTTATCCTTTCAGAAGTGACGCTGTGTGTACAATGTCTCAACCTAAAGATTACATGAGGTTTGCATTTGGTGATGAAGAGGATTTTTTTTTTGAACTTCAGAGTCATAAAAAGTATCACAGTGAGTGTATAGACTTTATCAAGAAAGTGGAAAATTGTGAAAGTTTGGAAGCAGCAAGAACATTGATAACAGTTGGAAACATTCAAGTGCCAGTGGTAAAGCGTATTAATTATAAAGAATTATTAAAACTTCCAAGAACATTTAAGACTATTCCTCCTGAAAAAACGCATAGTTTTTTACTTAATCATCTCGTACCAGATCGAAATACTGAAGACTTACGACCTCCTGATAAGACGAACATTGGTGAAGTTGAAGATTATTTACTTAAACTTCATGTTGTCATAAAAAAGCAAAAGACGAAGCTCTTTTATTTGTATTCAGCATACGGCTACTTTCTCAATGAATATTTCGAGAACTTCAAGAAAAATACTTCTGCAACCACCTGGAAAGAACACTTGCAAGCAAAATTTAATATTTCTGAAGGATATGCAAGAAAACTCAGGGCAGTTGGCAAAATGGTTTATAAAAACCCAAAGCTGAAGAAACTCTCCATTTACTTCTCATCATTTTATAAAATTATTTTACGAGTGGAAACCATGTTAAAGATTCCTGAGTATAAAACATTTTGGGAGATGGAATGAAATGATCTGAACCAGAAGGTCGTGTTCTCCCACCCCAAGCGCTCCTCGAAGAACGCCTTATCTTTGAGGACCGCGGGACGGTGTGACGTAATTCTCTGACGTGATAATAGCGCCTCGGTCTCCAGTTTGAATCACAGATAAAATGTGCCTGATTAAAAATATGAGTTCCCCCACCTAAAGCGTTCCTTGAAGAACGCCTTATCTACAGGAGCGGTCCTCGGCCTCCAGAACTCCAGTTTGAATCAGAAGGTTGTGTTCCCCCACCTAAAGCGCTCCTCGAAGAACGCCTGGATCTAGTATTATTCTTTTATAAAACTACTCGATGTGACGTGATTTCCCCCTCCAAAAGCGCTCCTCGAAGAACGCCTTATCTACAGGAGCGGTCCTCAACGATCGCATTCGTTTCTAGCTATTCTTTTTTATGAAACTACTCGATGTGACGTGATTTCCCCCTCCAAAAGCGCTCCTCGAAGAACGCCTTATCTACAGAAACACTCTGAAGAGGATGAACCAGCTGTCTCAAGATTCGAGTGTAAACCTTGAAAAGACTCTGCGTTTCTAGTTATTCTTTTATGATGTAAAATAAAATGTTTATTATTGTTTATTTTTCTTTCTTTTAACTTACCCCTCATTGTCAATGAATTCTTAAAGGTGGGTTCGAAAAAAATATTTTCTATAATAAATAAAGAGCTATGGGTTTAGACGACGAAGCATTAAATTTATGTAAAGAACATGGAGGTTTCTGGAAGTTTGTAAAGACACCTGAATTTCAATTTTATGAAAAAAACGTTTACGCACTAGAGAATATTTTACATGAATTGAAGGAGTATAGATTTAGTAAATTGATGCTTAAAGAAGGTTTATTTGGTGTCGATGGTAAACCACCAATACGTACAAAGGAGCAAGTTTTGGCATTCCTTAATAAAAAAAATATTAAGGTTAAAAATGTCACTGAACATCAACTTAGATTAGTGGCTTACATTGTGTATAAAGCTATACTGAAGCAGCAGTTTGAGGATAATTTTTACGCTTGCTAAAAGCTCAGAATGCTGGGGGAAGGATATTTTATTTTTTAATGAGCAGTGTTCATTAAAAAATTACTTAGTTTTGTATTCCCACCCTAAAGAGTCGAATATAGTTTTACAAATTCTGTCTGTTTCATTTTTACGATCAAAAGATTTTAATGTAAGAAAATCTCCTTCGTCTAATTTATGGTTGTGTCTCAATAACAGTCTGTATAAAATAAACTTTGTATTTATAAAAATTTTTCTTTCAGAGTTTGTAAATATAGACGAATATTTTTCAGAAAATTTTTCAAAATCTTTGACTAGAATGTTTTCCAGATGACTTATGTCGTTTAATTTTTGACCAGTTAAATTTGCGTGTATAAGTACATAATCGTCATAATGTTTAGTATATCCGAGTTCTTTTAAGAAATGTATAATATGAGATTTTTTTACGTTTGCAAATTTTTTAGACCTAGATTCTCGCTCGTCTTTAATTATTCCATGAAATATCAATAAGCGCTCGAGGTCTGAATAAATAGTGGGGTTTATAAAAGTATATTGTTTTCCTTGATACTTTTGAATACATTTTTTAAAGTGACTAACACGATCATAATTATATTTTTTTACTGCGACATTATAAGATCTATTATTAAAATACATCTTTTCTATAACTTCTGAAAAACATACTTTACAAATTAAAATATCGTTTTCTTTTATAAAATCCTCGTCGTTTTCACAATTTTCGCAGAAATTTCTACTATCAAATTTAAGTTTTTGTACGTTTGTACTCATTTTTATTATAAATGTTAATCTTTTAACTTTACAAAAATATTATACGGAATACAAGTTTTTACGAAAATTTAAATAGTTATTTAATATTTTACATTTGTCTTTTTCCTTTTTGCGTATAGGCGTTTGTAAAATGGATAAAATTTTTTTTATCAAAGTAGCAGTTCTTTTTTTATACAACAAGAATATATGTTCACTTTAAATTGTAATTCGTCGATGATTGCCAAATCTTTTTTTACGTCGTTGTATATCCTACCGCCTAGTTTAGTGTAATCTATGGAGCTTAATATATTTTTTCTGTTTTTTGAATAGTTGTACATATCGATGTTCTTACGTAAAAACATTGATATAAAATTATCTACGTCAATTAAATTCATTTATCTTTAATTTTATATCGATGTTCTTTTAACTAACCCCTCAGAATACTACGAACTGACGGAGTTGCAAAAGGTGAATACGAAATCAAGGTAATATTATATCGATAATATTACCATCGTCCACAATTATATTTTTATCTGGGATCATCTTTAAAAAAATCTTTACGTTCAACTCTTGTAGAAATTTCTTATCTCGATTATTACGAATAACGTAATTCTCCAACATATTTTCTTTGATATTTTTCCTTTTATATTTCACGTCTTTTTTCGGAGATACTGGTATTGTTTTCTTAACTATATTTACGAAATTTTCAACCCCTACATTTTTCAACTGTGTTTTAAAATTTGCAATTTTATCAGCTGAGATTTCTCCGTATACTAGTTGCTCAATAAACCTGTATACTTTCATATCTCTATCTCTATCGATATACGCGAAACATTCAATGAATTCGATATGCTTAAGTGAAAATTGTAAAAATGGATGAGACATGTTTATTTTTATTAGAGAGATCCTTTTAACTTACCGCCCAAAAATGAAAAAGTCACTGGTTCTGATGTTTTGTGTTGAAAAGTTTTTACTGTTATTTTTCACTTTAAATATTTTACTGTTAGTTTTCACTTTAAATGTTTTACTGTTAGTTTTCACTTTAAATATTTTACTGTTAGTTTTCACTTTAAATATTTTACTGTTAGTTTTCTCTTAGTTGTTCTCAACGTGCCCACTTACTACTTATGTATGTATATATGTATGTATGTATGTATGTATGTGTCATTCCAGACGATAACTGTCCGTAGAATTGTGCTAGAAACTTCTTTCTATTTTTTTGCAGATTTTAGTCATAACTAAATTTTCAATGATCAACTAGAGGAAATTCAAAATTTTAGCTCAAAATGATGATCAAAACGGAATTTAGTGAAAAACGTTGTCTATTTCCACGAAAAATAAAGAGTTACAATGTTAAATCTATTTCGAAGGTTAGGCCATCATCAGTAACAAACAATAACCTTATTGTTTGTTACTGATGATGGCCTAACCGTCGAAATTGATTTAATTTTGTAACTCTTCATTTTAAGTGGAAATAGACAACGTTTTTCACTAACTTCCGTTTTCAAATTGGTTTCTACAATTTCGTCGCGAGTGATTTAGTTCGTGTCAAGGTGACCTGATTCATTACGCAAAGTTATAAGCTAGTATTGCTAAGTAACCATAATGAACTAATAATGTGAAAAGAAGGCACTAGGTACATGGTAGGAATACTATTGAGTAATAGTAGTAGTAGGTACTTGTAAGCAGTAGGTACTAGACGATGCATAGACCTATGGTCAGCTAAATCGTCTCCTGTTCATCCTAGGAAGTTGAGATTTGGTAGAGAGACTCTCTAGCACACTAGGAGATCATTGAAATTATTGGATCCTTCCCAATAAGCTGTGTGAGCTAAATTCTCTCCCGTTACCCCTAGGAAGTTGAAATTAGATAAGGACACTAAGAGACGATTGCAGTTATTGCTCTTTCCTAATCAGCTGAGTATGCTAAATTCTCTCATGTTCATCCTAGAAAGTTGAAACTAGATAAGGAGACTCTCCTGTCACTAAAGCCGCGGTCACACTAGGCTGTTTGGCAGCCGCTATTAACCAGCCGATTGTAATATTGCCAGCAAGCAGCCTAGTCTGACCCAGAACCAGCGGCTGGTGAATTAACACCTCGTGTCTAGTTTGTTTTATGCAAGCAGTGTTTGTTTCGTTAACTGTATTTTCTATTAATTTTTTCTGATAATTAACAGTGAATATGGCCGACAGTAACAAGTGGTTGGGTAAAGACATAATTACTTTCCTAGATATATTTCGAAATTATCCTTGCCTGTGGGACGCTTCGTCTACAGACTATATTAACAGAAATGCCAAAGAAGGAGTTATTACAGAAACTTGAAGGACGAGTTATTAAGTAGAACGGAGTTATTTCTAGTTCTGTTTTACTTGGAATAGCCTGACGGAATTTGGTGTATTTTTTCTGGATAAGCAGACTGACTAACTCTAATAGCTCTTTAAATTTAGTAACTGACATTCTTAAAATGTTTGCGTAAGATGATGGATCTTCCAATTCTAGTTCCTTAAAAAGTCTTGCTGATGCCCCCAGATAGTTTCTCCTTAATATCCAGGATCTAACCCACCATCGCCTTTTCTTTCGTTTCAACATCTGTTCACACAACTCTTTAACTCCAATATTCAACACAGGAGTTCACGACTCACACCAATAGATGACATTGTTACGCTCCAGGAAAATAACTCTAACAGTCGAAGAGGTTTGGTAACCCTGGCCTCATAGCTCTGATCGTTAGAGTGTCGCAACTCCGAGGAATTTCCCGTCATTTCTCGTAGTTGTGATGACGCGAGTTCGAACTCCTGTCGAGGTATCAAATATTTTTAGCCCGTTGCTGTGGCGCAGTCGAAATAGGACCCGAAATCATACGAAACAATAATTAATTAAATCCCTCTCGAGCCAAAAGACTGTAAACATCACATTTCCTGTTGTTATGCCTTTCACTTCCTCGCTCACTTGAGTCAAAACACACCGTGACAATGACCTCGCTCGACTGCTGACTTGTTCCAGCGAGCATCTGCTGAGCCAGCGGCCTGCAGTTTCACTTTGTCATTCGTCCGACCCCAAACCAGCCGAGACGGCTGGTATTTGACTCCGGGGAAATGTTACGCTCCAGGAAAATAACTCTCACAGTCGAAGAGGTTTGGTAACCCTGGCCTCATAGCTCTGATCGTTAGAGTGTCGCAACTCCGAGGAATTTCCGCAATTTCTCTTAGTTGTGACGACGCGAGTTCGAACTCCTGTCGAGGTATCAAATATTTTTGGGCCGTTTCACCATCAGGCACGTAGCCAGAGGGGGGGTCCATGGGGTCCGGACCCCCCCCCCCCCCCCCCGAAATTTTTTGATGAATTGAAAAATTATTCATGGTTAGGGTAGTATCTATTATTTCACTAGCACGAACTACCAACAGAGAATATTCGCCTTATGTGAAATTCTTCAGAAATTATTTTTATAATACTCATAGGTTCTGCTAAAGCTCCAATACGTAGAGGTAAGATTCCTGAGATAAGAAGTTAGATATTTCGGTACACGGAAATGGGTCATGTATACGACCTTAAAGACAGATCAACGCCTCAAGCACTGTACCTGAACGACCCGTGTAAGCCTTGCCGTGTAGCAACTCTTCATACCTTTCAGCACTCCAAATTTTTATTATGGTGTTCAGAAGCCTTCTGACATCTTCCCCTGAAGAGATTCCGTTCTCTCTCTGGAGGACAGTACTACAGAGGAAGAAAATTCTCTCCGAATCTCGTATTCCCTCGGCTAGCACTTTCACTTCATCAGCAAGGCACACGCCGATCGCTCCCTGAGGTAACTCGTACTGCTTTCCTGGCAGATGCACGGCTCTCTGCTACAGCATGTCCCATCTTAATGTGGTCCAGCCTCCTGGAGAATTGAACATCCCGTCCCCGAAGCCTCTTATGAAATAGCTCTGAATAGGATCAGCATTTGGTATTGATATTATACTTTGAGTGCCACGGTTGGTATTCAAGTTCGCAATATTTGGATGTCTGGAGCGTATATGTAGAGTGAGTTCTCTTCTTGTAAAGCTTCTAGAACAATGGGGACATTGGGTTGCATTGTCTCTGACTATTCACCAAGGTATCATCCATGTTACTGAGCTACATAATTACGTTGCTCCAACGATATCACAGCAATAACAATAATTAAGTTAACATTTTTGGAATGAGTGAATGAGATAGAATTTGGCACTCAAATTCGAAGTAGGAATTTGAAGAAGTATGACTGGTAGTGTGAACCTGTCTGGTACGATTTCCATCGGTTTTTGATTTAAAAAAAAAAAAAAAAAAGCGATCGAACGCTTCGAAAATCGATTTTCTTGGGGACCGGAAATTCACACAACACATCACCATCCGTTCCAGGATTAGAAAATTCATAAATTTACTTCATGGGATCTCGCAGTCTAGGGGAAATTTATCTATCCTATTTGCGTCACGGGGTTCTGTATTCCGTCCCACATTCCTTACAATATCCTACGGGGAGAATGTTCCAAGATGTCTTCCTAACTTTTACGTTACGGGATCCTGCAGTACCTTAGATATAAAGATTAGAAAAATACCTTAGAAATAAGATGGGTATCGAACGCCTTTCTCATTTGACCATGAAGTCAATTCATTATCCACTGATGACGTGCTGGATTTGATGTCTTTAAAAGCAAACAGAAAAGTCTTACTATAAACATTTTATGATCAACTAAATACCTAAAAATTGAACTTTTGTTTTTGTATAAAGATCAAGGTTTATCACGATTGTAAAAAATTGTTTTAACTGCCACCAAAATCCTTATTATGTACCTACCTATTACATATTTTTGCCTTATTAAAGATAGTATTTCTTCATGTTTGTAAAACATTTCTTCTCCTGTGACTTAAAATTCGTATTTTAAAATTTATTGAAATGGGAAGAGAGCCGATGGGTGAGGGGGGGGGGGGGATCTGGACCCCTCCCAAGGCAAAATCCTGGCTACGTGCCTGCGCAACATGTTGCACACAACACACAGACAATGTTTTCAAGTCATCAACTGCTGTTGAAACTGTACTAGCGGCTAGTCAGTAGCATAATGTGAACCGCTGGCTGATGGCGATATTTGCCAGCGGCTGGTTAGTAGCAGCTGCTAAACAGGCTAGTGTGATCGCGGCTTAAGAGACGATTGAATTGATCCGGTCTTTTCTGATCAGCTGACTGAGCTAATTCAATTGAGACATTTTGACATGGATATTGATCACCTTTCATGGGTCATTTCGCATTTTTAGCCTGTATTTTGTCACCTGTCATGGTTCATTTAACATCTGTCATTTGAAATATGCATTGAAAATCAAATAGACATATCCATGCCATAATTTTTTTCCGTGTAAGCGGTAAAAAATTTTAAATTTCTCTTCACTGACTTCACAACTACTTTGTGTTGTTTATCTGTTCTCGTGATCAAATTTGAAGTTGGTAATCCCTTAGTGTGAAGACAGGTAGCGGCAAAATGTATACACATCGATGAATTAGTAACAAAAAAATAATTTTCAGTTAATTTATTCATTTATTTTAATTTAATTTTATTTTATTTTGTATTTTTTGATTAAGTGGTCCGCGGAGACTTCTGGCCCTAGATAGTAGTCTGCCACTTCAAAAAGGTTTAGAACCTCTGCTTTAGCTGATGGCCGGTACAGGAGCACAGCACAATCCTTTAAATTCAATGGACGCAACTACGCACTGCTTCCTCCCTAGCGTCAATATACTGTCCGAATGATTGAAAGTTGAATTTTCATTCTTACCTAACTTAATACTTGGCTGTATGGCTTTGTCAATTTTTCACTGAGCCGACCTGACAGTCTTTTAAGGAAAGTATATACTCACCAATTAGTTAGTGAGATGTAACTCATATCAGGTTTTTTCAAATTATTCAGTAATTACCTACCTGCCAACGTTTATTTGTTATTTTCTGAACGAAACTTGTTTGATCGAATCCGTTGCCTCCAATATAATTTTCTTATTTCGACTCATCAGGTGAGATTTTCTTATTTGAAAATAATCGAAGCGTTGTTCAGTTTCACGTAATAAGACTATCACGAATGTGATCGACACCATCAGAAGGGGTTACCTAATGGTGCCCCTCACACAACATTCACAATGCTCACACTACAGTTTTCTAGATCGTTAGGGCCTGTGTCCTCGAGAATCGCCAACTCGTTTCGACCCGTCGTCCACGGTACAGAATTTCTTAGTGTCATGAAATTTAAAGTTAGGTGATTTAAGTTTTTTTAGGTAAATTTCTGGATAAGTACCTGCCTAGTATCAGTTTGTCCAAGTATAGTCACTGTGTTGGTACTGTGAGTTCCTGTTCCATCAGTAATAAATATAGATAATTCAAATTAGTTATGTACTGCGACGCTTAAAATTAGTAGCAATTCAACTTTTCAAAAAGGCAATGGCAATTACAATGGTACCTAATCGACCAAGAAATTTTTTAAACCACTTTGAGGTTTGTTGCTTCAGAATTCAAGGCAACTTAACGTAAAAACTCGGGAAAATACAAAAATAGTCCGAAGCTGTTATTCCTAACTACTGCTCGTGTAGCTCTAAAGTTGCACGTCTGCCAAGGATGTCCCCTTTAACTCTTGGTATCACTTTCAATCAATTCTAAGAGGTAACTGATTTAAAAAATCAGTCACATAAAAAGATGATGCGTTTTATTTTATTTCGTCAGTGAATCAAATGAGCCCACCCAGGTCGCTTTACGTTCATCCGTCCCCCCGCTAAGCTTTAAGTTGAAATGAATAAATTGAGATTTTATCTTCATTGAATAATAGTACCAAAACCTTTGCTGTGTATCCTTGTATGTATCCTTTTCCGAAACAAGTACTGCTTCCAATTCCGTCAAGGTACAAAATTGTGATAATTTTTGGGAGGTGGAACCTTTGGATGTTGAGAAAGTACTTAGCATAAGCTATATACATAACTAAATAATGTTTGAAGTAGTTTCGGTCATTATTGTGATCATCATCAGAGGCTTAGAAGCTATGCCTCCAATGAGGGCGGCGTCAGAGAAAAAAATCCAGTCATGCAGCATGACCCCATGAGCGAATTTTTGAAGAAATCTTCGACATTTCAGTCGCTATTGATCGTGTAGAGAAATTTTAGTTTATGATTTCGATAGACAAACATGGATTTCACAGAGTAAACTCATCAGTTGTAATTAATTCTTTTTTTTTTTTTTTTTTTTTTTTTTTTTTTTTTTTTTTTTTAAACAAACACCTACTACCTACGTTTTAAACAGCATGATTCTAGGATTGGTTATACAGGGATACTTCAGTAAGAGTAGTTCAATCTGAATTTGGACAATGTTTCATGCAAATATTACCGATTTTTACAACTAGCGAACGGCATTATTTCGATTTTTGACTGATTTTTCAACTGCTGATTCAGAATATACCACAAATTAGTATGCTGAAAAAATTATTTCGCACAACAAATCGCAAAAAACGGGCTATTTTGAAATTTTTGACTACATTTTTGAAAATTTCAACCCGAAGATGTAATCCGATCATGCTGGCCAACGAACTTGAACTTTCGTTTTGTGTCCTTAACATTTTAAAATTTGTTTGAAGTTTCTAGCACAATTCTACGGACAGTTATCGTCTGGAATGGCACATACATACATACATAAAAAAATGCGTTAAACTTCAGAATATGATTCAGAATAGCCTGAAACGGATTTCTGCATAAAATTTTTTTCAAAAATTCACATTCTACAAATTTTGAGGCGAGAGCAATAGCTTAATAATTTTCTTCAAAAATTCGCTAAAAAAACATTAAGAAGTGGAGCAAGCAATCATGGGAAGTCCGTGAGAAGTCTCACTTTACAAGATGTAGATTGTCATTAAAAAATATACTATGTATAAACAATGATGCTATAAAGAGTGCAACTCTGCATATTGCAATACTTGGCATACATGTCAACTTCTCATACATATTTTCACAATTAGTCAGCCATTAGCCATTGAGTAATTGTGACATTGTTTTTGAAAAGTTGCTAAGTATTGCAAGTATGAAAAGTTGCACTCTTGGTAGTGATTGTTTATACATAGTGTTTTATTTATTTATTTATTATTATTGTGTTTTATGACAACGTACATCTTGTAAAGTGAGACTTCGCATGATTGTTTGCACAACCTCTTTTGTTTTGCTTTCTGCCTTGTTGTTTGCTTTCTATTTAGGGCATATTCCAAGCCTCTGATGATGGGCACAGTGATGACCAAAACGACAAAGATATTATAAATGATTACAAAGTAACTATTTTTCTTCTTCTGGGCCGAATCCCAGCAATACCTAAATAAAACGCTGCAAATTATTTCACAAAGGTTTATTATTTTTTCAATTGAGTATGATCGTAGTTTTAGTTAGCTTGCGTACGTCATAAGGCCCGTCCAGACTCCTCGGCGTGTCCTATTTCGAGTTGCCACAACCTATACTTCTATAATTATAAGCATGTATTCATACTATTCAAATAGTTATTGCCTTAATAACATCATTATCTAAGTACGTACGAAAATTCGAGAGGATATGTTATTGAATAGGCGTAGGAAAAGCATTGGTATTAACACACAAATATGACCTAGAAAAAAAAATATATTCATGCCTCGAAGGAACGCTGTACCCACCTCATGGTGCCTTGGTGTATTATATGGGTATAACACGTAAAAGTAATAAATATCCATTCTCCTACACCCCTCTGCTACGCCTCTGGTAACCCCAGGCACCACAAGGTGCCGCGGCGCCTCCTCCCCCTCACCACCCACCGTGACCTTTGCCAGGCGTACGTGCGTAAGTCTAACACTCAAAGCCTTGAAAAAGACACTTTTTCGCCCGTTTTTGGCCCATAGCATCTATGCGAGTAAAGCGATCGGGATGGTTAAACGTTAGGACCAACTAGACCCCAAATGGAGTCTATGTGCGAAAGAACGGGTTTTTAAAGTCAATTCTTAGGCCTTTTATCGGCGGACGGACATTTCAAATTTGGATTCTACGCACCTTGAAACGTAAAGTGACAAAGTTTGAGGGGGGGTTATAAAAATTGTTTGCTACACGATCACATAGGCTTATCATTGGAAATAATAAACCAAAATGTGTTCGAGTTTAATGTGTTTGTTTCAACGTCTTGTGGTCTTCTATCTCACTTGAGGCCAAAAAAGCAAACAAGTGGTTTTACTATCACTGATTACGCTTTTATATTTAGCTTAGTATAAGATAATGTCCCAGATTGTTCTGTAGAGTTTTGCCTGTGGGCAGTTTCGTTCCTAAAATATTTCCTTCTAGTAAGTACTCCTTAAATAGTAATCATTCTCTAGTGCCTCATTCCACCTCTCCCACCGAATATCAAATCTATCGTGAAAATTGTGATCCACTAAAAAATTCCGCTGTGTTGCATTGTTTTGTGGATGGCACTAGCAATTACAAGTCCCAGTAGTGCAACATGCATGAGATATTAGATTGTAGGAACATTAGATATTATAATTAGTGCACTTTCGTATGGGAATATTATTAGAATTCACTTCTTTTTTCCTCAACAAGTGCTTTATTTATTTTATTTTTTTATTCGAGTATCATGCACAAATACTACCAACGCTCATATTAGGTTATGAAATGTCCACTTTTCTAATTACTTTATATATTCTACTACAATTAATAAGCGTTAGGTACCCACGAGTTCATTTTATATTTTTAAATGATGATAGATTCAATTGTAAGAAATTTGACACCGTCCGCACTCTCCTACGACAAGTAGTTTTCTTTCTATGATTTTTCAAAGTTTGCTGCATTGATGACGTCGCACTGGGCAGGGGATCCCGCCCAGGCGGGAGGGGTGCTTTGACGTCGCTGCAGTGCGAAACTATGAAAAATTATAGAAATTAAATTAGGTGCTCTTAGTAGGAAAATGAGGTTGATGCGAAAATTCTTAGGATGGAATGTTCTTCCATTCAAAAATGGTTTGAGCACCTTTTTTTTACACCCATGGGTATCGCTCATTGTGAGCTGTACAAATATTGATTCTCTCGCAGATGCAAAAAAAAAAAAAAAAAAAAAATTTGGGTGAAACCAAATCAAAAATGGAGTAAAATGCCGCCAACTGCATATTTTTATCTCAATCCGTTCTCGAGATATGATTTTTTAAAGGTTTTTTTTTTTCAGGAAAACCGTGTTTTTTCCTTTTAAACTCAAATTTCTCCACTTTACTTCATTTAATTTTAACTTTTGACCACATTTTCGGAATCAGCATTAAATTCACTATAAGAACAGTGTACTTGGGTTCTTATAAAGTACCATTCAAAGGCCCTCACATCAGCTCAAACATTGACGATTTTGAAAAAAGAATATTTCTGAAAATCTTTAAAACTTTACTACTCTTCCAAAACGAATTCTGGAAACTGGCAAATCTCATGAAAACTGCTTCAATCATCTGCTTCTTCATCTTCTTCTCTGAAAAACTGCTTCTTGTTTAATCAAGTTTACTTTTATTTTGTTATTCAGTGGAGAAAATTATGTTTTAATGTTAAAAAATGTGGGTTTTTCAATGAAATTGTTGGTTTTCTCGAAAGATGACCCTCCATGAACCTACGAGTATGGGGTCGGTTTCTATTTATTTTTTCACGCTGTATCGAATGGTAACATTTGTAGATCTCTCCAACTCCGTTATAACCGAGTTTTACACTTAAAATCGCAAATGTTTGTTTGTTACGATTAAATGTATGTGTGTTATGGGATAAAACTAGTTAATTAAAGTGTAAAACTCGATTATAACGTAGTTGAGAGATCTGCAAGAGTTTCCATTTGATCCAAAAAAAAAAAAAAAAATACATAGAAACCGACCCCATACTCGTTGGTTCATGGAGGAGGGTCATCTTTCGAAAAAACCAACAATTTCATTGAAAACCCACATTTAATAACATTAAAACATTATTTTCTCCCCTAAATAACAAAATAAAAGTAAAATTGATAATACCGTTGGAAAGCATATTAGATGAAGCAGTTTTCATGAGATTTGCCAGTTTCCAGGATTCTTTTTAAAAGAGTAGTAAAGTTTTAAAGATTTTCAGAAATATTATTTTTTCAAAATCGTCAATGTTTGAGCTGATGTGAGGGTCTTCGGATGGTACTTTCTAAGAACCCAAGTACACTATTCTTATAGTAAATTTAATGCTGATTCCGAAAATGTGGTCAAAAGTTAAAATTGAATGAAGTAAAGTGGAGAAATTTGAGTTTAAAAGGAAAAAAACACGGTTTTCCTGAAAAAAACCTTTAAAAAATCATATCTCGAGAACGGATTGAGATAAAAATATGCAGTTGGCGGCATTTTACTCCATTTTTGATTTCACCCTGTATATAGCATGTCTGGCGATGATCTCTACTTGATTCATTTCTGCTGTCCAAGGATACTTCTTCCTCGAGAGACCAAGATGTATTGATCGATGGTCACCCATCGCCCGCCCAAACCTATGAATCACTTCATGTACTCCTCCTGTTCGTGTAAAAAACATTAACTCTGCACTGTAAGAAAATGAAAACATTCTCGATGACCGTGTTCAAATTTGTCTTACTGAGGATTTCAGTAAATAGCCCAAATAAATGCGGAAAAGAGAAAGTGAGTTTAAATACCGTCATAAATTACCTGAATCTGTATGGAAAAGCTCCGTGCAGAAGGTCTGACTCTATTCAAACAAATCGCATCTAAAAATTGTCGATTCTTTGCTTCAACTTCATTTTTTACCAAATTCACTGGCTTTGACATTTTTCTTCAAGTACAAAAAAAAACGGATGTCGTTGCCGGTTTAATTCTATTATTAGAGAAATATTAACGGATATTTAACCCTTATTTCTAGTCCTACAATTATATTTAATTAACCCTAAAACATCATTAACCGAATGCTAGTATATGAGGGATTTGGTGATTGGTATTGCTTAGCATTTATCTTTGTTCAGCTTTGTGCATGTCCTTATGCTTTATTTTGATTCTTTTCAGCTTTTTCTAACCTCTATTCCATGGGTTTAGGCTCCAGCACACCTCCAGTCGACATGAGTGGCTCTACTGCACAATTCGTCAAAGATTCCATTAATCAGGCCGACGTAGTCATATTCTCAAAGACGTACTGCCCCTACTGCAAAATGGCCAAAGAAGTGAGTTTCATTTGTTAACAGAACGAAGAGTGAATGATGGAATCGAGTTCTGTAAGTTAACCAGTTCTAAAGGAGGCAAACAGAAACTTCTTGGTTTAATTGGTTAATAATGCTAGAATGAAGTTAGTGTTACTGAATTTGAAGCTTGCGAATCTCTCAGAATTTAATTTAGCTTCTCAAAGTTAATTTATCGTACGAACCTTCAAACCATATGTTCAATATGTTTTCAACGTGTATCGGTTTCCCCTAGTCTAGGAATGATTCCGAAAATAGGTACCTAGTAATTTCAGGAGAAGTTTTGAGATTAGATCCTGAAACATTTGAATTCGATTTTAAGATTAAATTTTGATTTTAACAAATTCTCAACCCCTTATTTCAAGCCTGTCACAGCTTTTGGCTCCACTCAACTCTCAAGAGTATTGCAAAATTTGAAATTTGCGAGTTTCATCGTAGATATTCCTGTAAATCTGTAGAATTTGTAAAATAACTTGACGTCAACCTAATGTGTTACCATTATTAAAAAAATGAGTTAACCACTTCCAATTTGTCGAATTGGTCAAATTCGAGAATTTTCCCGATCTTCCCATTACAGATCTGAAATCAATTCCACGGTGGTAAACATCTTTTCTTTAATTTATTTATTTTCTTAACGAAAAACAATAGTCCCTGCAATTCATATCTTTTTGTCATTATTCACGGGGTCAATAATGGGTTGAAATACCTTCTACGTAAATTACCTATAGAAATGCGAGCAATTTTACGTAATAAAAAGTTCTATAACCTACACCTAGCACTATAACCTGATGGTGAAAATCTTTTTTGTAGTAATGTTTTGTAAATTACTTCTAGATCAGGTTTTATTGTAAACTTAAATAATAATTTGATAACATTATTTCTGATTAACGTGATTTCTGACGTTCAAAGGAGATTTCTACCCGCGATTTTTTTTATATCATGCGAAAACTAGACATTTTAACCATCTATGCTTTTTTTAGCCATGTTTGGAACACTTTTGTAAAACTCAAATTTTATCCCCTCCTCAAAATTTGTTGGTTTAGGTACGTTTCAAGATGAACATAATTTGTTCCTTTGCCAACAAAAGAGCTTGTTTGGGCAGCACACGTTTTGGGCACAATAAATTGCTCAAATGTCGAAAAATGTGCTTAAGATAACTAAAAATTGCAAAACACGGCTAAAAGTCGTTGATTTTATATTTTTCAGTGGAACGTTACTTGGGAATCAACTATGAACTAAAACATTGTGCTGTAAAATACACTTATAAAATCGCATTGCATTTTTATTACTATAATTTGTTGTGCCTAGTACCTACTTAAATTATTGAAATAGTTTGTATACGTAGCGAGTCAATGCTTGAAAAGTAATTTCCATGTGTACTAAGACAAATTTATCTGAACACAATAAAGGTTCATTAATTTTCGAGCTCACTATTTCGATTTTCTCTACGATTGAGTTTATTATAAATGGGTAAATCTTATAGGAAACACTTTTCATAGGAGAATGTGGTTAGGGTCAATCATGGGTACCTGGGGACAGGCAATTGGATTAGAAGATACCAGAAAAATAAGTAATATTTGTATTGTGGTCATATCTACAAGTATAGCCTTTTGTAATGCTGATTTTTAATGGATTTCTGTGTAGGTGTTCAAAATGATCAAGAGAGAATTCACAGCAATCGAACTCGATTCGCGCGATGATGCGGACGAAATCCAGAAGGTCCTTCAGGAAATAACTGGCGCCAGAACAGTAAGGATTAAATAATATTCATTATTTATAATGAAGTTGAATTATTGTTACTATCACTAGCTTATCAATCGTATAGAAAATCACTGAAAATTATTGCACAATATTTTATCATTTATTGTTGAAAATTATTGACCATAATCAAATTTTGCTACTGTTCTCTTTCCCGTTTATTAGGAGGCATGAACTCGTTAGTATTTTAAATTTGTTATCGGTATTGATATCAACACCTCTTGGATTTGCTATTATTCAATTGGTAAAGTCTCCTGTGTCCCTCATTGTTTTAGCACATACATTGCAATATATTAGAAAATATTACTAATTACTTTTTCGAAAAGCTCTTCTGTGGAAAGCTGTTTTGGGAAATCTCATGTTAAACTCTCGAATTTAAATCAAAAATGAAAGGATGATTTTTAAGGACAGAAGAATCCAATATCTCCTTCCGAGAATGGAAGTCGTGTTTGGGAGTCCTCGGGCAATCATGCCTTGTGGTTAATACTTAATCAGATAATTCCAAACTCTGCAAGCGGATTGCTGCTGCCAGTAAACATTATCTTGGGGCGATTGCTTTAATATAATTTCCACTCTCTGAGGTATCTCAGGTTTCTCTTGTAATTAAAAAGCAATTGAAATTAAAAGCACAACAGTTGGAATGGAATCATTTTATCTGTCTCAGCAGTCTGGCCAAAACACACGGAATATTCCACACTCCTACCATTATAGTTTCCATTTTATTCCTGATAAGTGTCATGCAATTATTATTTTTTAATGGCAAATGAAAATTATCGATAACATCATCAATTTCCAACCAACTGATCTTGAAATTTCGTTGCAGGTTCCACGAGTTTTTGTTAAAGGCAAATGCATTGGAGGAGGAACTGATGTCAAGGCACTCCATGAAAGTGGAAAACTGGAACCTATGCTTGCCTAATAAATCGTGCATTCACTAATAATTTATTTATACTCATCATTTAGATGCTATACCCATATTGATATAACTGAATATTTTCACAAAAATGTGTTAGGTGTTTCCATTACCAGAACTGGATATTAAGCTATTGATTGTTTATGTTGCTCTCAAGTAAAATCATAACCCAGGGGATAAGGCTACGTTAAAATGAGCACAATCTGTTATTATTATTTATTGTTTTTCTCACTGGTTGATTGAATAAATAAATTATGCATGGATTTTTTTTCAGCTGAATACAAAGTTTTGAGTATTTCTGAACCTACTTGTTTCTTTTTATTCTGGTGTCCATGAAATGTGGTTTAGGGAACTTCACGTCCTCTGGTTTTCTTCTCTCGTTAGGCTTGGGCTGAGACCTGATAGTCGGAAGAGGGAACGAATTTCAAATCTACCAAAACGCGTTGGTTACCCACCAAAGACCTTTAGAACGTTTTATGGATTTTACTCCCCTCTTGCAATGGTTGTGGAGGCCACAGGCTTACAATCGAACATGCCTTAGGCTGCAAAAATTGAGACCTGATATAATGACGCCACTATGAGGTTAGCATTGTTCTTGGTGAACATGGTGTCAGCCTATGTTACCCAACTGCGTCAAGGAACCAATCATCTCTGAAGCAACACAGTCCTTTTTCAATCTTATATTAACGAAAAAGAGTGTTGGTATGTTTTGTAACAGGCTAATGCTAGCGACGCTGATTTAAAGAACTAAAGATGTTTAACTTGTCATTCTTGGCCCAGAGTCGTCCAAATGAGTCTATTTGGTTTAGGGATAAAAATTTTCAAACTGGTGAGCCCAAGTAAGTGGCCTATCAACCTTGCAATCGGTGTTC
This sequence comes from Adelphocoris suturalis, assembly GCA_030762985.1. Taxonomy (NCBI): domain Eukaryota; kingdom Metazoa; phylum Arthropoda; class Insecta; order Hemiptera; family Miridae; genus Adelphocoris; species Adelphocoris suturalis. The sequence continues at coordinate 75,187,329 of CM061046.1, read as the reverse complement.
ATCAGCCCATTTCAGTTCAACCCTCAGAATGAATGACGAGGTATTAGTGTGGCAGAAATAATGGTTTTGTCTGGATGCCAATCAAGACGTGTTCAGCTGATTGATCACCTCACCCTCAAACCTTCTGATTTATATAAGTAGCTCCGAATGGATGAGGTAAGCCTCACAGCAGTATTTTCTATTGCTGGAATTTCTTGCCTACTTTACTCCGGTAGAGAAATTAAATAAGAAGACAAAAAAACAAATAGAATTCAAGTAAATTATACGGCCACAACTGGTAACAGGGACAAATACTGGTAACAGACCAAATTTCCTAACTCGGTAATGCATGGGTACTCCTCATTCGGACGATGAAGAAGGAGAAATGGGCAGGTGGTACCATACACCATCCAACTTGGTCTGAAAAAAGGTGGAGGGACCAACCAGTCTGGTAGGATAGAAATCCTATCCTATGATGATTCCCGATGATTAGAAAGTATTTACCCACTATTATTCATTTACAGGCGGAATGTAACAGATTGCAATAACTCATTGTTACCACATCGTCATTTGAATTTAAAATTAGTTTTTAAATGTTCCAAGAAGCCTCCATTTCAAATTACAGCTTCATAGGTTCAACAGCAAAGAAATTAGCTACTGGTCTTACTCACCTGACCAGAGGGGTTCTAGACTTTGATTCGTTTCTACAGGGTGCGGCAGAGAGGATGGACGGTTTTAAAAAATCATAAAATAGTTAGTTTTTACTCAAAAACAAATTTATTGATGCTATCAGGTTCGCAAGGAAATATCATTTGAGACAGTCAAGTGTGAAAAATCACATCAGGCATGTGGTGGCCGAAATCGTTGATGCAGTGCTGGAGGCGTTCTTGGAAGTTCGCGTAGACTCTCTCCAACATAGCGCTACGTTGAAATGATCACCAACTTCTTTTTCCCTGAATTACGATGGTGACGTGTTTCAACCCGATGCGTGTGGTTCCAGCAGGATGGGGCGACCGCCCACACAGCCAGAGCATCAATGGACGTTATTCGCCCTCTCTTCCCTGGTCGCCCTATTTCCAGGTTTGGCGATGTCCATTGGCCACCTCGGTCCCCAGATTTATCCATATGCAATTTTTTGTTATGGGGACACCTCAAGGCTAGAGTATACGAGAAAAAGCCCCGAACTCTAGACGAATTGAAGGACGCAATTCGCGTGGAAGTCGCCGAAGTTGAGAGAGCTATGTTGGAGAGTACGCCCAAAAACACCTGCACTGCATCAAAAATTTCGGCCACCACATGCCTGATGTGATTTTTCACACTTGACTGTCTCAAATACTATTTCCTTGCGAACCTGATTGCATCAATAAATTTGGTTTTGAGTAAAAATTAACTATTTTATGATTTTTTTAAACCGTCCGTCCTCTCTGCCGCACCCTGTAGAAGCCATTCCAAATTTCTGCTTCATGAGTTGAATAGCAGAGAACTTAGCTTCGGATTTTACTCAGCTGATCTGGGGGGCTCTAGACTTCATGATTCGTTCCTAGACGCCCCAAGGGGCCTCCATTCCAAATTTTTGCTTCATAAGTTGAGAAAAAATTGGATCTGCCGCTACTTAGTCTCGTTTATTCGTGACAATATTTTGTAACATTTATCATTTTTAGGACCCGGTAGAAGCGTGTACCACGCTAAAACAAGTGGGATACTAGCGGCACATATTGTCGAGAAGGAGTAGGGCTGAAACCGAAATCACCCTAATTTCCAGAGGACTTTGTGATATGAAAGGAGCATTTTCATTGGTATTCGCAGCTTTTACATCCTTTTAGTGAAGGTCAGTGGCTGTCAAGGCCGAGGGTGGAGTGCACAGCACGGACTATCATCGAAGAGTGAAGGTGATCTGGGCTCTCGCCACCACTCAACGGCTCACATGTTGGAGACCACCCCCCGCTGAGGGAATGGAAAACTATCGCGTCAATTTTACCAGGAACAAGGGGTGGGCAATTAAGGAACTTTGTTCATCAGTGGGAACAGCTGGATAGGGGGGGGGGGGGGTCCTCAGCAAATTTCCTTTAATCGGTGGGTACGCAATCCTGTTCAGGAATACTCCGACCTTCCAATCGTTCAGTCCACTCTTTTCAAGATTTGCGATGGCACCGCAATCCCCCCAAATGATAAAGTAGCCCATTCCCTCCTCAACGCAAAGGTGATTTCGGTTGCATCAGAAATTTAAGGCTTCACATCTTCTACGTTTTGAGTAGACAAGAGTGACAGCTCACCGAGACCAGTATTCAATCTGAAACAGCCCAATGCCTTTCTCCAACCGAAAACAAAATCAGGCTCATAAATCACCAAATACACCCGGCATTCCTGCAGGCAGATTTCCTTGGTTACTTAAAACAGTTCCATGCATATTGTCATGTCCCTATATCCCTCAACATCGTCAATTTCTGGCATTTGCATAAAACAGATGCGTGTACCAGGGGACTTGTTTACCCTTCGGTCTTGCTACGGCCCCCGAAGCTTTCACTCAACTCACAAATTGGGTAGCCACCTACCTCCGGGGTCTACCTGTACGATTTTCTCCTGGTTCATCATCACAACTGGCAGAGCACCTCAGTCGCACTGTACAGCTCCTTTGGTCCCTGGGGTGGCAAGTAAATTTCAAAAAGTCGCTACTGGCCAACAGATAGAATTCCTAGATATTACATGGAACACCATGGCAAAACATCACGAATGACCCACCCTTCAGCAAGAAGGTTGGCCATTTCCAACCTACTGTGAGCCCTCAGGATAAACCTGGGCTGAATGAAGTCGGCCCAACATATCATAGGGGTGTTTAATTTTGCAGTTTTTGTAGTCCTTCTTGGTTGCCTCCATTTGAGGCGAGTTCAACTAACCTGTCATGCCCTAAGACATCTCAAACCCCGGCAAAGTCGACCGATTTCCCTCCAGGTCCTGGAAGATCACAGTGATGGCAAGTGAACATTCGGCGGTCATCGCTTCTCCAAGCACTGAGTCTTCATGTGTACACATGTGTCGGATCAGGCATGGGGAGTGGAGTCTGCGACTCAGCAATCTTGGCATATGAACTGAAAATAGCTCTATGTGATCAGGGTGGTGATAGCGACCCGCATTTCTCAAATACAGAACCACACAGCAGTGTTACAGACGGACAGCAAGAGAGTACCTAACAGATAACATTCCGCACCAAGGGGGCCTCTGGTCTATACCCTTCCTGCGAGGGACTGAAAAACTGTTTCAGATCACAGCGTCCCTTGGGGTTCACGTCCTGCCACGCTAGCGAACTGATTGTCTTGCAGAGTGGATCAGCCAAATTGGCATCTTGGCTAAGAGTTCACACTTATTGTGTTTTGATGATGGAGCGCCCAAGACATAAAATCTGTTATCAATAGATCAATCGAGAGTGATGTACAAGTACATTAGGTACCAGGGACTGACACAACTCCCAAGACTTGTTCACTGATGCTTTTTCCCAGCCATGGACCTTCATGCTAGCTTGCCTCCAGCCCCCTTGATCCCTCAGGCAGGTATCTACTGCATCACCTGAATGGGGCCTCATTCTGCTAGCGGTTCCATGGTGGCACAAGTTATTTTGGAGAGCAGTTTTGAAATCACGACAATAGACCCTCCTTTAATAGTCCACAATCTGACATAACATTTAACGGATCTAACAACCAACTGGCCACCCCTCTTTGAGAGGATATGACCTTGGAGATTTGGTTAACATAGGGTGGGATAAGCAGATAGGAGATTGGTCATAAGGAGACGGGCAATTGCTGTCTGTGACCTGACACCCCTCTACAAGCATGTCCTACAAGCAATGGTAGGCTCAGTAGATTGTGTGGGTGTCATCATCTTACGTCAACCCTTACAATTCTTTCCCGAAGCATCTGGCCCATCTGCATCAATCTGTGGGCTTGTCTATGCATTCTATTTTAATCCACAAGTCGGTGGTCGCCCCTAACAATCTACCCCATGTCTTCCCACCTAGTAGTTACAAAAATGATTAAAGGGATTGCAGCATCTTGACCAATTACCAGTTCAGGCTATCTGGAACCTGCCAGACTGGATTAGAGGGCATTCTCCTAGGGTCCAAAGTTTCTCTGGCTTCAAGTTGATGCATCCATGACTTGATGCTGCTGTGGATTAATCCGATCCATCTCCAGTGGGCTCCAAACTTAGTGGTGTTCTGGACCAGCTTTGACTCAAAGACTGACTCAAGATCCTGCCAACAGTCTAGATGGAAATTCTCCATTGCTGATATGGAAAACAACCTTTGATGCTTCCCCCACTGGTGTCCATATTTACAGCCTTGTGTGCCCCTCGATGTGGATCCCAGCTGATCAGCTCATTATTCATTTCAACCAGGGGCAGGGTTCATCTGGCTACTTGCTCGATTACTGGTGGTTGGGCCTCCAAGTTCTGAGCAGCTGTGGAAGTCCCATCCTCATATGACTCAATGGGGTGTGCTGGTGGGCAACAAACCCGGCTCTGGCCTGAGCAAGCCTTCCAATCGACCCAATCCTCAGCAGAGGGAATTGGCAGTCTGAGAATACATTTCTTTGCCACTAGTACAGACCTCTGGCAGTCCACACATCTGTGCCAGCCATGGTCAACCCTGTGAGCGCTGGATCCTCTGCAGCACTTTGATCACACGTATTGTACCAAGGTATGTTGCACTTATATCCATATTTTGCACATATTCATTTATTCGTAGCATTTAATTCTTCCATTTCATGAATTTGTGGTCACAGTGCACCTTAAGTTCCCCTTAGTGTCAGAAAACAAACACATTTCAAGTGAGTCGAGCTATGGTGCAGACCCTAGACCCCAAAGGGGATAAAAACTACTGTTTTGGCACCATTCTTCACTAGACAGCTGAGTGCTAAAATATCCCATAAGCAAAATATGGTGGAGAACTCGGGAACCACGCATGCAATAGCGAAGAGGGGAAGATGGAAGAGAATGGTCAGGAGGTGAAGAAAAGAATGACTAGACGAAAGAAAAGGTAAGTAGAAGAAGAAGGAGGACAAACGCTTCTGTCTACAAGGGGCACCCAAACCTGCAGACAGCTAAATAGATTTAAACAACCAACCAAGAGAAAAAAGGCTGTTCCTGGTTCCTGTCAGAGTTCATAAAATTACGTTTTCAGTTGAAGTTCAGCTATTGGAAATTTGATTTCCATAATATTAATAACAGTTGAGAAGATAGATTTTTATGTTAACGTACTGCGAGTATATATTTATTTCATAAGTAGCTTCAGTTATATCATGGATTGTGGTACTGCTAATATAAATTAGCTTCGAGAACATGCAACTTCGAACCTTCGAATATCTAAAAGCGGATCAAGAAAATGCCTATTTAAACTCATCATCTTGTTTTGAGGTATTTATTCAGTTCTTACAGCCATAGAGTCATACATACTCAGTTGCCATGTCCCGAACCGATTCCTTTGGTTTGCTGTCCCTATGTTCCTCCCCAACTCATGTAGGAAGAGATTGTTTACTCGCAACAGTATTTTTACGTTTTCTAAGTTCAGAACTGTTTTGATGAAAAACTAGGATTTTCGCGCTATTAAGCAGCGTCCACACTAAGCAAAAGCCGCGCATATTTATGTGGACGTGTCTGGCGACCTCCAAGAAAGCCGGAGGCCGGGTCGGCACCCTTGAGAAGAGAAAGTACTAATAAATGTCTAGAACCTGAATGGAATGTAAGCGACATTAGCGCTTCCATGCGGGATGACAACCAAACTATATAAGACATTCCAACATTGTCCAACTAATCTGAATTTTTACCAAGGGATTGACTTCTTGATGTTATGTATTTTTGGGATTCGAGCTTGCGAGCATCCAGACCACCAAACTACACAAATAATTCTGATCTAATTGTCCAACTAATCTATTTTAACATCGAACATCGATTGCGGATTGGTTGCACCAGTTTCCGTCAGGAGTGCTTGGTCCACGTTACATCCCATTCAGGTTCTAGAAACTCCTAAAGTACTAAAGTCGGTTTCACATGGAGCGGAACGACCGGAAAGATGGAAGGACGGAAAACCAGTGGAGGGGCGGCGGAGTCAGAAAGATTGTTCACATGAAGCGGTCACCTTGGTGAACGGAATCATAACCTTCCTACTGAAACCCTCCTGATCTGAAACCTCTACTTGCGGTTATCAACATTCCTGTCCAATGAGCTTGCGCTCCGCTCAAAGGAACGTAGAAACGGTATAAAAATGTCTACCGCCATCCGCTGACCGCCCATTCCGTCAACATGGCAGCCACCATCCTGAACTGTTGTCCCAACAGCCAATCAGATTGAGTTCTGTCCTTCCGCTTTCCGCTCCATGTGAAACCAGCTTAAGGAGACAAGGCGGAAAGAGTTTGGCACGACTACTAGCGATCATACTGGGGAGCAGTGCGAAACTGCTCCTGGGAGAAGGCTCTAGTTCTCCTTAATCCCGCTAGATGGCATTGAACCGACCCACCAGGCAAATTCTGCCTATTCTTACAAAATCAGTTTTCATTGCTACTACAACCCTGCTCCTTGAACCATAAAAAATTATAAGTATATGTGAACCACCTGTTCGATTAAAGCCAAGACACCACCACCACAAGTTAATGAATCGCTTCTCCAATCATCGTTACTACTCCATAATAGGAATCCAAATGGTCAAATCAAATTATATAACAGGTCGGACGGAGATAGTAGGTAGGTACGCTGTAAGAGGTAGTTGCAAAAACTCAATAGGGAGTTTTCGCTTTCCATAGGATCCCCTGCGCAGCCCCGCCCTTGACCGTAAACCTAGGGACAGCACCAGATGGATGCTAACCTGGACACTAAACTCCACAGTCACGAGACCTATCTCCACGGTGTCTCATCATAAATGAGAACTAGCCAAATGGTGCTCCTCTATCTCACTTATGATGGCAGGAGTTCCTAGAGTTCTACTAGAACCTCGATTGTACTCATTTATAAAGTTACATTTAGTTGGGTTACATTGATTTCATTGATATTGGGTTGGGGTTAGATTGACATTGGATTGAGAATCATAATAAGGTACACTGAACCTAGATGTTTAAGTAGGAATCAACTACATAATTGACCAGTGCCTTTGTATAAAACATGGTCATGCATAAATTGGTTCTAACTATATTACTTTCCAGGGTCTATGAATCGTTCGTAACTGTTGCATCAAGTTACCTCAAACCCGACAACCAGGTGGATGTTTTCTACGAAAGTTCTCTTTTATAGCTTTTGTCTGATGAATTGATTGTTTTTTGGACGAAGAAATGTTCCATAATTTTTTGTTTTACCATTAGACTTCTCCAAGGTTGTCAAAAATCGAAATAACGTATTTTGATTCTTTTCTTTATAGACTTCGATCTCTTGGTCCAACTATTCGATGTTTACTTAAAGGGTTGATTCACGTTGGACGAGTATCCCAGCTTTGGAAGCTCTTATCAGAGTAAATTTACTAAGGTTATCAGTTGCGTGTAAGGTGCCGGAGACCGTGTGTTATTTAATTAATTTCTCTTCGGTAGGTGTCTGCATCTATTCAGTTTATTTAGATATCTGATGTACAGTATAGACAGGTGTTCTGCGTAGAAGAGCTATTTAATATAGAAATAGTAAACCTTTGTGTAATTATTTCAGCGTTTTTATTTTTCTCTTCACCAGCTACAGGTTCGTTGTGAACCCCAAACTGCTCTCCATCCCGTATCTGAAGCATCTGAGAAAATAACTTGATCGTGGCCTTCTATGCGACTTCTAGATGGGGACCTTCTAGAGCCTGGGTGATATGGATTAGGACCAGGACCTATTGTGATCTTCAATGTTCTCCAATAACCCAAGATACATGTCCCTTTCCAACGGCTTGACGGAAAAGCAGGTATTCATGCAACCAGCATTCCTATTAACAACTCTAATAATCACATTGAACCTTCGGATTTTTGCAAAATTGACATAACTATGGATTTTACTTTATGTTTTCTTTCAACTGAAAAACCAAAGTCATTTTATTTTAATCATAGAGGAACCCCAGGAATACGAATGACTGAGAAGGTCCAAGAGTACTTTAACCTTCGTTTATACAAACCCTAAATCAATCAGCGAGCTAGTGGTACTATCGAGATCTTGTAAATATTTTTCACGAGGAAGATATTAACAGACATGTCCAAATACGAGATGTTAGTCACACTTTGCTATCTTAACGTGGCCATAGGTAAGGGGTCGTAATTCCTTATGGAAACGAAAAGGAGCTGATGCAAGACCCATTGGTAGTGCATTTGTCCAAAACAAAATGTGTCACTAAATTTGAATGACAAAAACGTTGGATCTTCATGCACAATAGGGATTAAATAATAAGTGTCCATCGTATACACTGAAGCACTAAACATATTGGGTGGTCAGTAGGTGGGTTACTGACCTATACTCGTCAAGTAAAATTAAAATGAATCTTGTCGGCCCATTTGGTTTAAGGGCAAGGAAATTTTTTTGTGTAAAAATCTAGCATGGGTAAATTTCAGAAACTGCACCCCAGCCTCATCAGTTCGTGGATTTTCGTATCCATTGCTGCACGGAATGGACAAACAAAGGAATTTTTTATTCTTTGTCCCAACCCCCTGCAGTCCAGCACTTGCTGTGAGGCTTGTGTGGATATCCATTGGTCTGCAAAGAACAACAAACGACCTATGTGTCTTACCTAAATTCATTTCTGCGATGGTGACGATAGTTGTTGAAGTAATCGTCTTTTCTCCCCTGTTAGTGACCCTTGAATGACATCTTCTTCTGGGTATTGTTGGTTGCGGGCTGTTGGGCGTTTCCCAGACCTTGGTTTTCATTTTGTAACCGTTAAAAGTACTGGCTTGTGCCAAAGAAAGAATCAAAACGCCCTGCTTGGGAAATTCGTCATGGCTTATACGCCATTTGAGCAGCCTTCGAAGCATCCTCGGTTCACCAAACCCACCTTTGTCATCTAAAGGCCGCCATTCAGGACGGAGCCAAATGGCCTCGGGCTGATCCATATTCCACCGTGTGTGGGGAAATTTCAAGTGGCCCCGCGCCACCTAGCGGCCTTGCTGGATTTTCGGACGGGCCAAAATCCATGGAGCCGAGCCACGGAGCCGTCGAGTGGACTTGCCGTGTGTGGGGATCGGCACGCCAAATGGACCGGCTCCACTGACTGGCTCTTCCGTGTGTGGGTCATCCCCCGGGCCAAAATCCTTTCAGTGTACTTCTAGACGTCAAGGAGATAGTACGTGTGTGATGGATTTTGTGAGTGGCCGTGACTTCGTCCTGGAGGTTATTGAGAAATACCGGGAGAGACTCGAGCTGAAAACCATTCTTTCTGCCACTGCCTTTTTGGTTTCTTCTTCTTCTTCTTCTTCTTCATATAAATGCAAACTGCAGCGGCAGCTAAGTTAACAAGTTCCTCGTTGTTCATTCTGAAGTAAATTGAAGAGGTTCAATTGATAAAGTGATGATGAAGTGAATTGGTGAGGTCAGATGCTCAAGCGCTCAGCACCAGGACCGAAGAACGAGGAAACGCTACTGGCTCCCCGTAGCCCGCCCGTGTGTGACCCCCCTAATTTGGACCGGGGCCAAATGGACTCGAGCGAGCGGCCTCAGGCCATCTGGCTCCGTCGTGAATGGCGGCCTTAACAAATATGAGCTCCTTTGAAGGGGGTATCAACTTTTGATTTTATTGGCATCGTGACCCAGTATAACCCTGCCCACTTCAGGGAAGATGTATCCCAAACATTTTGTCTCTCACTTCTGGATAGCTGAAATATTCATTTTATGAGGAAAACATCGCCTCCCCTAGGACGACAAGACAAGAGCTTTTAAAAGAACCTCTGAGTAGTAGCGATAGAAGCCTTCCTAGTCCCAGTTTTCACTATATATTCAATAAACCTCGTCTTGTTTGGGAGGTAAAATGGATTCAATTCAATTCAACAGTGGGAGCCCGAGTCAGTCGGGAGGACCAGTGACTTCAGTCATGGCCTGAAAAGGCCCATGTCCAAGCTCCCCTAAGACATCATTACTTTCGTTGTATGTGTATATTTTATTATCTTATCTAAACATCCTATATTTATTTATTTTAATATTATTATTATTTTGACATGGATATGTCTTTGCTCTGGGGGGTCAACCAAAAATTTCCGTGACGCAAAATTTGTGTCACAATTTCAGTGTTTTTCACGTACAACCCAGCCGTTGCTAGGGGAATGGAACTTCCGCAGTTTTCATCGCACAAAAATCGTTCGCCACTCGTTGGGAAGCGCTTGATTTATGTGATAAATGTTCACATCTCAAGCTACCAATTTCCCCCTCCTTACGTACCTGGCTACATTCCAAAACTAAGTTGATTGGACTATAAACAATTTTAATAAGCCGGTTACAATATTCTTAACGTAAAGCAATAGCATCATTTACTCCACTCCATAGGAAACATTTTCATCCTCTTGAAAATTCATCTGAATTTGGACAATGTTTCATGCAAATATTAACGATTTTTACAACTAGCGAACGGCATTATTTCGATTTTTGAAAACTTGATACATATTCTTATAGGAAATTTTACTCTGATTCCGAATATACCACATGTTAGTATGCTGAAAAAATTATTTCGCACAACAAATCGCAAAAAACAGGCTATTTTGAAATTTTTGACTACATTTTTGAAAATTTCAACCCGAAGATGTAATCCGATCATGCTGGCCAACGAACTTGAACTTTCGTTTTGTGTCCTTAACATTTTAAAATTTGTTTGAAGTTTCTAGCACAATTCTACGGACAGTTATCGTCTGGAATGACACATACATATATACATACATATATACATGCATACATAAAAAAATGCGTTAAACTTCAGAATATGATTCAGAATAGCCTGAAACGGATTTCTGCATAAAATTTTTTCAAAAATTCACATTCTTCAAATTTTGAGGCGAGAGCAATAGCTTAACTTTCTTCAAACATTCGCTAAAAGACCCTTCGTTTATCCTGTTGTAAAAATCAAATTTTTATTCAACATTTCAAATTTCCCTGCCTCATCTGTGTTCCACAAGTTGAAATCATGTGAGTATGAATTTTTACCTGTTGAAGGATTTTTAGTTCGATCAACAATCAAGTGCAAAGAGTCTAGCTGTGGTAGTATATAATCATTCGGGCTTGGCTGTCCATAGTCCTCGCTGGGACCGATGCCAACAGAAAAATCTGTATTTTCTTCTTTGGGGAAACCCACATACTCTATTTGACATGACAGATTACACTGCCCAACGAAAAAAAAATCAAAGTCGTGCCCTCACGAAACTGATACTGGTTCTGGGACAATCCGAAGCCCATTTTTCACGTAGACCTCTAATTTTTGAGGTACACCACCTGCATTTTTGAAGAAGATCTCTTGAAGTCACCCTTGATGATTCAGCACCCTTAAAAACCCCCAGGACCAGTACCAATTTTGTGAGAGCACGACTTTTTTTGTTGGTAGTGTTATCATTGTCAGATTCAACATCTGCGATTGGTTGATTTCTATCATCCTTGTTGTCTCTTGCCACCGGAATAACAACCAGAACATAATCGGATAAAACAGGTCGACACCCCGAATTCGAAACAGTCACTTAAGCATTACTCATTGTACTATCCGGCTTAGAAGAATTCTTTTTGGGTTTTTTAAACCTTATCAATTGATCAGAGCATTTGCATTGTCGTTTCCCATGTTCAGAGAAACAGTAACCGAACCCATTGAGAGGCGGACACTGATCGGATCGAATTGACGGCTCGTAAGATCAATTCCACCGATCGTCAGTGGGCATCACTAAACCCAACATTTTTAAACCATAAAAACAATTATTACGAATGGAGAAGATGAGGGATTGAGTGATAACGAGGATTACCCTCTGAGTGGCCAACGTAATAGCTCGAAAAACCGTTGTTTTTCTTCTAATAACGTTATTTTTCATCAAAACAGTAACGAAATTTGCAAGTGGCAACACTGCTGTGAGTAAACAATCTCTTCTGGACAGTACCTATCGATGATGGCTGATTGGCATGAGAGGTTCTGTTTATCAATACTCATTAACATTCAGTCTGGATAGAGGTCCCAAGGACCTTGAGTAAAACTTTGGTAGGGGTTTTAAGGGAGTAATGAGAAGACCCAAAATTCTAACCCGCACAGAACCCTCCACATTTTCGGTAAAAAACAAAATGATGTATTTTTTTTTTTTTTTTTTTAAAATTATTATTTCCAATAGTAAGCCTATGTGATAGTGTAGCAAAACAATTTTATAACCCCCCTCAAACTTTGTCACTTTACGTTTCAAGGTGCGTACAATCCAAATTTGAAATGTCCATTCGCCGTCCGCTGTCCGGGCCATAAAAGGCCTAAGAATTTACTTAAAAACCCGTTCTTTCGCACATAGACTCCATTTGGGGTCTAGTTGGTCCTAACGTTTAACCATCCCGATCGCTTTACTCGCATAGATGCTATGGGCCAAAAACGGGCGAAAAAGTGTCTTTTTCGAGGCTTTGATTGTTAGACGTGTTAGACGCACGCTAGGCACGCGCTTGGCAGGGGATCACGGTGAGCGGGGGAGGGGGGGGGTGGAGTGAGAGGAGGTGCCGCAGCACCTTGTGGTGGCTGGAGTGGCCAGGGGCGTGGCAGTGGGGTGTAGGAGAATGGATATTTATTACTTTTACGTGTTATACCCACATAATACACCGCGGTACCATGAGGTGGGTACAGCGTTCCTTCGAGGCATGAATATATGTTTTTTTCTAGGTCATATTTGTGTGTTAATACCAATGCTTTTCCTACGCATATTTAATAACATATCCTCTCGGCTTTTCGTACGTACTTAGATAATGATATTATTAAGGCAATAACTATTTGAATAGATAGGAGCTCAAATCGAGAAATATAAACATGCGTATATAATTATAGAAGTATAGGTTGTGGCAACTCGAAATAGGACACGCCGAGGAGTCTGGACGGGCCTTATGACGTACGCAAGCCAACTAAAACTACGATCAAACTCAATTGAAACAATAATGCGTTTTTTTTTTTTTTTTTTTTTTTTTTTTTTTTTTTTTTTTTTTTTGGAGCCGCATATCTCTCTTCTAGGAGCAAGTAAGTTCCTGGCATTTTCCAATGGCCTTCTCTGTCCTTGCCTTCACAAGTGTCTCCTGAACCTTTCTATCCCCCCCCCCAGCTTATATCTTATGACCCCAAAACGTGTCCAACCAACATAAATGTTGTCCGACTTGCAAATATGATATTAATATGGTTCAAAACATTGTATGTGTTCGGTCTTCACCGAAACACTAGTGGAGCTCCTGCTTTCAAACCCATGGCAGCTGACGCGTCACCTCGTCACCTGTGCTTCTCGTTCTTTTGTTTTTTCTTTGAACAGTTTGTTTTGATGTGATGTCGTGTTTTTTACATTATTCTTGATTCTTGTCTTACAACACAACTATTACGAGTTACTCAAATAGAGTTCAGTGTGTATTTCTTTCTATTTGAATGTTCGAACCTTTAGAGAAGTATTAAACAGTATGGAAATAATTCTTCAAATTTAATTAAAATATTCATGGACTTTTTATTTTAACGATAAATTCATATTTTTATTCAAACTGTTATTAGATATTTTGTTCAAACATTTAGTCCGTGTTTTAAGATTATGATTTACAAAGAGTGTTCCTACAATTGTCACTCTCACTGCCAGTAAGTATGTGTGATTGAAATATAGGTTTTTACTTGGTTTATTTTGTTGTAGTTTCCTACTAGTGTTTCCTTTTTATGTGTTATAATTGAAAACAGCGCTTATTATAAAATACTGATCTTACAAGTTTAAAATAATGAAATAAAAGTATTATAAACGCATAATACCAATAGACCTAAAAAATTCTAATTTAGATTGAATATACTTATATGTATATTTATGTGTGTATTTTTTTCTTTTTTAATCTAAAGTCTTGGTTTTGCTTTTTAGTGAATAGCTCTTCTTTGATATGAAATGTTTTAACAAGATTCCTTAAGTTAGCATAAAAATATTAAAATCTACGAAAAATATGTGGGAGGTGGTCCCACGGACCTCACTATCCGCCGGAGAGTGCTAGACAACTATCCAGACTGTATGTTAGTGGCGAATCAACCAACAACCTCTCACTAACTTGGAGGTCGATATCAATCAGCCATTTGCTCTTGTATTTGGAATTACTCTGTAGATACTGCTATGTGTTGCCATATTATGGAAACTGCCAATTGCAATAGGTTACCACACAGCCACTTTTGTTTTTCTGCTAGTTTTTTCAATATCATGTTAGTTTTCTCTACAGACTCTCCAGTCAAACACCTACGTAGTCTGTGGCAGACTACAAAACACAAATGCACACAATTTACTAGTTTATCTTCAATTCTTTGGTAAATTTAAATTGGAGCAGTGGTAAGTGAGTGTGTGTGTATGTGCATTGTGGATCAAGTTATACTGTTGTTTACTCCATGAGCAACCCACTAAACTCCACCAGCTGGTTTTCATTACTTCACATAATGGTTTGATTGTAAATAGGTAGTACACCTATAACACTTTTAGCAACGGTTGGCTATTGAATCGTAATACATACATATACAAATAGTCATGTAGGTAAGTTAGGGGATTATTTTAGTGTAGAACATGCTTGTACAGGGACCTAACAAGTGAAAAATGTCACGAAAAAACGAGACTGAATTGGTGGCGGATCTAATTTCTTTTCTATTCCACCTACGAAGCTGACATTTGAAATGGAGCGTGTACCACATCAATGTGTAGCCAAGGCTCAATGTCAAAACAAAAGGGGGTCTGGGGTCTCCCCAGCGGAGTTTTGTTTATACTAAAACTAAAGCCCCCTTCTCTGGTACTCTCAGTATGTAGGTAGCTCCCTATCATAATTACCTTCATTGTTTTTCTTTTTATTCAACCACAACAATATCTGTTGAAATTTCCAGATGAGGGCTGTTAAAATATTATTCGTAAGATGTGGAATATTGTGGGCGTTGTGTTGTGAGACTCTTCCACTTGCAAAATGGTTATATATTATGAATAGTAGGTTGTAATGTGAAAAGTAAAGGAATAGGTAGATTAGTGAAATGGGAGAATTTATCGTTGTTCTGGTGGTAGCTCTGTTTTCCCTCTACTAAACTCTCTTATGCAGATTCTCGAATTACGAGTAGTTACTGAGAGATTTGGTATCCTGGCCATAAATCTTGTTTGAATGAAATCACAAAATCGTTTCTTGGAGGGATTTTTCGTGCAACGTCGATTTGCGTGGTCCTGTTCTTTTGGTTGCAGTTACTTTAGGAAATATCCTTGTTTTACAATTATGATGCATCGTACCTACCAGTTCATGTTCGAAATATGCAATACGAATTGGAAACTTCAAGTAAAGTCGGAAATCACTTTAATGAAATAGGAACCTTATGGTGTCATATACTTTGGTCTAGGAGAACATTATGTTGAACAGTAAACAAAATTAGGTTCTAAGAGTTAATATTTTTAAAATTTTTATATTATTTTTGCTATATATACCTACTACCTTTTTATTTTATTAATTTTGTTTACTAATATTGTTTGTCTCTATATTATTTGTTTCAGAATTAAAGTTTGACCTGTAGAAGATGGCGCATCCTGTAATTGAAGGTCGCGTCGATGTTCTGAAAGTTGTGACACCAGGGTCATATTGGATAAAATGTGCGAACTGTCGAGGAACTTCTCGAATTCCTGAATCGATTAGAAGAAAAAAATTCTCCGGAGATTTTTACCCGTCGAACGGAACGAAGGTTTTCGTCCATGACGAAGATGGTTTCTTTTATCATGGTACAGTTTGCGGCAGGGGGTCTCTTCCTATTTTCGCTAGCATGCAAGCTCGCAAGTATGCCGTCCAACTCACTCACACCTTCCAAGTTAAGGAATTCGACAGATGTCACATATATCCTACCTTTGATCAAGCGAGTGTAGCCTGTGAGAGTGCTCATTTCGTATCACTGCTTAACGTTCTTCCCCGATTTCCACCTCCTGATTTCACATTGTGCAGTGAATCCGATAAAAGCGAGTCATGTCAATCGTTTGAGGACAGTGTACGGGAATTGGGATGACTTAAATAGCATCGTGGAAGACTTGATTAAAAACCATCGAAATTTCCGATATCAGCAGCTGTCAATAATCAATGGTTGTTTTTATGGCAAGATATCTTTCTTTGAAACTGCTGGTTACATTAATATAAAGGACTTTTTAGCCTCCCAAAATATCGCTGTCAGAGTAACTTTTCGTTTTGAAGCTGTAGTACAATCATTAATGTCCCGCGCTTTGTATAAGTGTTTGAACCTCGAACCTGTTTATAATCCGTATTGTGTTCCTGATCGTGAGGTTGTTTCTAACACTTGCCACGAAAATGTTGATAATACAGACAATAATTATTACGATCTTTCGGAATTTCGTGTGCTAGAAGAAGATTTACCTTTACATGAGAGTCTGTGGACACCTACCTCTTTCAATGTTTTATTTACTGGGCTCTGTAAACTTAATAGAGTAACAAAAAATGGTATTAGGTATGTTGCTTCAGATGGGAAAATAGTTTTAGGTACAGTGTGCAGTCCAAATGTTGCTGAATGGGTACACTGTGGAATTGACGAGCCTGAAGAAGATATATTGAAAAAATATTTTCAGCGACAGTTATATAACTCGAATCCTGATCGTATTAATCACTGGCTCTTCGAAATGAATGGCAATTCTTTGATGCCTCCTTCATCTGACGAAGAAGATGATTCTTCTCACAGTGACGATGAAAGCTCGAATCTTTTCGGATATGATTTCGAAGAAGCGCTTAGTAAATTCAAAGATCAGGGAGGTTTAATAGAAAATTATTGTTCGCTATTGACCGTTACAGACGAGTGTAATATAGCACTAGGCTTAGTACAGGACTCATTTCATAATTTAGGTGCTAATTCATTAGAAGATTGGCAATATGTATGTTTACCTTCTATGGTTTCCAAGAAGAATGTATTGATCATTGGTCCTGAATCTAATAGAAAAATGACTTCATCGATTGTGAGCACATTATCACTGATGAGGGCTTCATCGAGTAGAACTCAGGAAACTAGTCTGAATCAAAGCCCCTCACTGGTGTTGTTTGTCCATGACTGCAAACGAGCCAATCAAGCAGCTAGAATATGCCAAAGAATATCTAAGCTCAAGGTGATTACTTCTACGTATTCTCAAATAAGTGAAACTCAAAAGCAAGAGGCGCAAAACGGTTGCGATGTACTCATATCAACTCCTAGTAACTGGTTGATTTTTACTCGAGACCTGAAATGTTTTGACTGTTCTCGCCTTAGTTATGTCATTTTTGACTCTTTGGAGAAGCTACATAAAGATTATCCAGCAGACATTGAAGCTATTTCTCATGACTTAATGTCAATGAATAAAGTACAAACCATTGTTCTATCCAACGTCTGGGGCTCATTCCTGGTGGATTTTGTAAAATCTATCGAAAATACTACTCGTTGCGTTATAGATTTATTGCAAGCTTGTTTCTGCTATAGGCTTGTGCCAACTGTAGCTATCGTATCTGACGAGTGGGACGAATTACTTACGTCCATCATCCTCAATGATCTCACTACTTTGCGTTTGTTGCTCTGTCGTGACTATCTTGAAGTTGCGACAATAAAGTTGCGGACAAATCATCTTGGTAGTGTTTTGTATGCTGATGAAAATGAAGGCAGGCAATCAGCTCTTGAGAGCATTAACAGGTGGAAGTCTAATGACAAAACATTTCTCGTGTGTTCTGACCTTCTCTTTAATGAGCTTGACTTCATTAAGAGTGCCAACCTTCTCATTTCTTGGAAGCAGAATACTTGCAGTCGTTTGACTCTAATCCAACGAATGATGAGCATTAGGGCCCATGCTCCTCGTGAAAGGAGTAAAGTGCCTGTGTATATTTTTTGCAGCCATGATAACTTGGAAGAGCTCCAATTCATCAAACAAGTCCTGGAGAATGTACAGAGTCCTGGATTTCTTGGACTGGATCTTGAAAATGCTATTGAGTCTGCATTCAAAGAGAGAGAAAACCAAAAGAAGGGAAAGCACTGTTCTTCCGTGCTAATGTTTGGCAAATGCGATTTAACACCATTATGCCCCTACAGACATATGTTTGTTCCACAAGATTTGATCCATGTTCGAAACAGCATTTTCCTGAAAGTAACATTGGTGAAGTTTCACAGTGCGTTCCACTCGACAGTTAGGGTTGAAGATGTAATTTCAAACCAAGAAATATCTGATACTGCTATTCATTCGTTCTCGACCAAGCTATCAAAAATCGAAGCAGGTCTTCAACGTGCGTTTAAAACGCATGTTAGGAAATCTTCAAAACTCAGAGTGGACATGAAGGTGGATGATGTAGTAGGGGCTTGCTTTAAAGAAGAAACTGAAAATATTCTAAGACGTGTACAAATTTTAAGTATTAATGAAAGAATGGACGATAGTGAAACAGTTGAATATAGAGTTTTACCGATGGACTTTGATGAACCATCCCAAGTTGTTCAGCCAGAAAATTTATTCCCTCTCCCTCCCGAGATTGTTTCATTCCCCCGGGATATTGTGGACATTTTTATCACCAAGTTGGCCCCCACCGACCCCAAGTCAAACTGGGTATTTGAGACGAAGTGTGTCTTGAACAACTTTGATGAACTGTTAGCCAACTATAATGCCAATGGAACCCATATGCAACTTATTGCCGGGGACATTGAAGCAGTCATCGGGCGTAGTATTTTAGTCAACTCTATGCACTGGTGCAGTATGGAAGATAGCAATATGCACGTAGTCGCTAGTTCCACAAAAAAGCTTATTTTGTACAGCCAATATGCAAAATCCAATCCTGAACATTTTAATGATTTATCTAAATTGACAGTAAATTGTGGGACACATCCTTTCATCGACATAATTGAAGAAGAATTTGGTTACAGGAGGAGACTTCCAACTGGTTTTAACAGTGGATTGGTAACCGCGTTTGATGATCCTGGTCTATTTTATATTCAACTAGATGCTGAGAAACAGCAGTTGAAAGAACTTGAGAAACACCTCACTGCAACATTAAATACATTCCGGAAAAAATTGGTGATTGTGAAGGAAGGCGAATTTTGTGCTATACAAGTTGAAGGATTGTGGAACAGAGCTCTGATTGTAGAAAAAAAAGGAACTTCAATTGTGAATGATAGTGGTTCTAGTACTCTTGTGTCAATTTTATGTGTAGATTATGGCGATGTGCAACCTGATGTGGATGTTCACCGTTTGTATTGTTTACCCAGCGAATTCATGGAAGGCTTCCCCTATTTTGCTATTGAGTGTGAGTTGGTTGGTGTCTCACCATTCGATGGTCAGTGGTGTGAGAACGCAGTGGAAGAGTTTAAAGATCACGTTAGGAACTCTTACGATCAAATGAAGCCTGTGAATGTTAAATTCTATGGGGTAGTTGAAGAAAATCCCTTAACCAAGGAGCTTCGTCATCAGGTCGCTCTCCAGGACCCTGACAAACCTGACTTGACCATCAATCAACTTCTGGTTATCCGTGGTATGGCGGGTTGGAACGAGGCCACCGTCGATTTGCTAATTACACGTGACAAGCAACCTCGAAGAAATACGAGGCGAAAAGTATTTTTAGATAAAATTGTTTGATCATTTTACACAGATGCATCCATTGCTACGAACTTATTAAATTAATACTTTAGTAACAAATCTATACCATAAAATTTGTACTGTCGATTTATGTACAATTTTCTATTCAAAGTACGATGTTCCTTTACCTCAAAACTGTTGTTTTTGACAATTTCAATTTCATCTCCATTTAGTTTAGTGCAGCCAAATCAGGACGTTATCCGTTCGCAATTTGAAGTTTTCTTTAAAGTTAAGTAAAACTAGTTTTATAGCTAGGAACATATTTAACTTTATTTGATATATAGGTTCTCTCTTTGTAGTACTTATACTCATTAGCATAATTTTATTTTCAAATGGTCAGTTAGAAATTATTTTTTAAAAACTATCAAATAGCTACCAAGGTAGGTAGGGTATAATCTTTTATGGTGTAATAGAGTTTTTTACGAAATTGATTGGGTTGAGTGTTTCGTTTCATTATGTTCACTACTCACACTGTCGTGGTGAATGTGACTCGAAAATATCATAGCTACCTCATCCTCTCCCAATTTTTATTGCATAAAAAGGGAAAAAACATAATTGAAATAACCAACCATGAAAGGAAAAACCAATCTAAAAGAAGTGAAAGAACTGAAAAATTAATATAAAACCAATTTCGTTGGCGTCCTCTAAAGTTTCGATTTGGAGCCATTCAGTTACACGGAGGAGGTGTGTGTTTATGATCTTCACTAGTTCTGAGGCCATATCTGAGAAAGGTTGAGAGGAAATTTGCTCATGAGATACCATGAAAAAAGTGATGGTGGGGGTGGGGTGTGATGTGGGTTGAAAAAAGAACAATTTTAAAATTTCTCATGGGAAAAGCGATTTTAAATTTGGCATTACAGATGTCTAAAACCTATAAAAATGTACTGAAGATCTTACATAGGTTAACCAGGTAGGGGTTACTTCAACTGTGGTGTACCTGCGTCATGGAGCAGCTAAACAAGCAAGAAGGAAGAGTACCTACCAGCAGGTCCAGAAGTTGTCGAGGAAGCTTCTGGATTGTGTAGGTTTGAGGTCGCTGGGGAGTATAAGATTGACCTCCTTTTCAAGAATTTCTGGTTTGTGGTGGTGTCCTCTGGAGAGCTAATGGTGTTCTTACACATCGTTATGTGCAAACTCCTCTTTGGCTGTACCCAACGACTTATGTACACCCGACTCAGGAACAAATCTCCAAGCGATATGAGGCTGCTCATTCAACACCTATTTTTTACTAGCCAATTTTAATTTTGTTGGTGGTATTCTGCTAGTTCCAAAAGATCCATATTCTGCTTCAAAGTGGCTGGTGTTTCAGGTGATATCTTCTTCTTACTGTTATTTCACAGGCCTATATCAAGGATTGACGGCTACATCTTGCTGCTCGGGACATGGCTAGGCCTTTTGAACTGTAAGCCAAGCTGCACTGACCGATTGTTTTCATGGTGCCAAAACTCCTGCTTGCTTAATTGAGTATGTTACCTGTTATACCACAATTACTGAATGTTGAGGAATGAAGATGTCAGGGTAGTGAGATATGCAAAGGGATCCTCAATCGCCTCTCCCCTTTAAGTTGGTGGTAGATAAGCATTCGGTAAGCTCCAAGTTAAAATTTGGTTTGATGACACCCCTGGAGTGAGTGTAGATTCATTGGTGTCTGCCCATGATATCATCCTGCTTGCAAAAACCCGTGAGGGCTTGCAGATTGCCCTAGTGGTTAACCTTGATTCTATAAGGTTCCCAGTTCAACGTGAAGGTGAATCGAGGA
The DNA here is from genome assembly GCA_030762985.1 of Adelphocoris suturalis. Taxonomy (NCBI): domain Eukaryota; kingdom Metazoa; phylum Arthropoda; class Insecta; order Hemiptera; family Miridae; genus Adelphocoris; species Adelphocoris suturalis. The sequence goes on along the minus strand of CM061046.1, from coordinate 75,165,870 downwards.
GGTTTGGCTGTACATTAGAGTTGACTTCATGGGGGCAGTCACCATTGCCACGAGCCATGTAAATCTTGATCGAGCACTAGATCATATTACCAAGGCTCCATTGAAGCTACATCAGAAGCTGCCCTTCCTTGGCATGTTCTTACTACCTCTTATGGGCTAGTCTTTGGAAGCTTTATTGTTGGGAGGCTGCTTGAGTTTGAACGCAAATTTAGCTGTGCTCTCTTGACTGGGCTTCCTATCTGTTGTCCCCAAGTGCCTTCATCCATGCCCTAGTCGTTTTTTGTTGTGGTGGGAGGGGGGGGGGATTGTATCTTCAGCCAGCATCCCTTCTTTACCTAACCCCCCTTTGGCTGTGTGTGCTATGACTTTATCAGGCTGCAGTTGGTGTCATAAGGCCAAGCAATGCCAATCACTCCAAAGCCCAGCTAATCTGCTGAGGTTGCTGTTGTACTGCTGGGATCAGTCAGTAGTAAAGAACTCACTCTGAATCCTTCATTTTTTCCCCAATAGGTGGAATGGTCTGTCATGCCCTCCAAGGGGCCTCTTCAGCCATCTTGGTGGGGTGTTGTGGGACAGAGCATACCCTTTTCCTTGCATGTTGGGGTAAAATTGGGATTAGGTATCGTCGAGAACTGTAGTGACCATGGCTCTCAGTGGTTGAATTTTATTGACGATAGCACATGCTCTGGGATGTGGTAAAGGAGATACTATATCTTATGTAAAGTATTGAAAAGCTATATCTCCTCAAGCCAGATAAGTCTACATTAATCCATGATGTTCATACTGTCAGTAGCATTAAAGACATGGAACAGAGCTGGGCTAACGCAATTAAGTACACTAGTACAGTAGAAATATCTTGCAGTGTCTGGGTTAAGGGGAGTGGCTACCGAGGTCATTTCCTCAACACAGGGGCACAGGGTGTAGTTTTGGAAAAGTACCCTGGAGTTGAGCGCATTTTGGCAGGAGTGCTCTCAAGTATCACAACCTGTGCCCTTCGGGGCTTTTACATTACCTGATGGTAATTTTATACAGGCATTTTCTTTCATCCATATCTCCAGCTCCTTAACTCCTTCATTCCTAGGGCCGCCTTCAGGCAATTCTGAGCATCCTTCTACTGTTTTGTTCATTTTCTTTCGTTTGTTTTTATGGTGTTACCTCTCTATTTTTAACGGTAGCGTTTTTCTAAAAATAAAAAAATTGTGTGCATTGAAAGATGGATCCATACATATCTCGTACACAGTATTGCGACCTTCAAATTCAACATAAAAAATTAAAGTTCTGACGACATTTGGGTTTTATACTCATTGTAAAAATCAGCTCTTTTACAACAATTTCTGATGATTTCCGCTTTTTTAAGCCACTGAGGCTGCAATGGCCTATTGTAGGTGGAGAAGGAGGCCAAATCCCATCCCAGACATAGATCTCGATACCGACAGCCCTGCCGAACCAAGCACTATCTGCCTGGTTCCGGTACTCCTGCCAGCCATCAGGCACTACCTGGGACCCGAGTGCTCCATACTCGGTAAGTTACTGGGTCGAAGCCCAGTCTGGCTTGGCGCCATATCACCAATGCCAGCCACAGCTGGGAAGCCAATCCTTCCCACCCCACGTTTTGGCAAAAGCGAGGATAGTCTTAATCTCCCCCGTCTTAATGTCTTGGGGATCGATGGAGGTTCTGCCCCAATTCAAAATTTCTTGCCAATATAGGGCAATGGCAGACCACATGACTCACCGTCTCGTCATGATTGCCGCTTACAACCGAGTGTTGCTAGGGAAATAGTACTTCGTCATTTTTCATCCCACAAAATTCGTTGACCATTCGTTGAAAGCTCCCGATTTATCCAACCATATTATGTTAACTACTGCGAAGTGTGTGGCCAACAAGCTGTTATGAGCATGGTTATTTGAATAATTGCTTACACACAGGTGATCATTCTCAATAATTTGTATTGTGAACATACAACAAGCAACCGCTTGTTAATTTCTGATGATTTCATTGAGCTGGTGGTGAGTCGTTTCGCTGGGGATAAATAAATTGAACAACTTGACATACCTAGTAGTGATAAGATACACCTCAACATCGGAGTCATTCTTATATGCGGGTTTCTTTCACGGGTTTATGTGAAACGCTTGAGCTGAAACACATTTTTTTTTTTTTTAACACAGAATTTTTTAGCCATGGACTAACTAGCCGAAAATAACGCGGGATGGTAACGAAATGTGTGACGGATGATTTTCACGTACAACCGAGTCGTTGCTAGGGATATGGTACTTCGTCGTTTTTCATCCCACAAAATTCGTTGACCATTCGTTCGAAAGCTCTCGATTTATCCAACAATAGTATGTTAACTACTGCGAAGTGCGTGTCCAACAAACTGAGTTATGAGCATGGTTATATAAATAATTGTTTACACACAGGTGATCATTCTCAATAATTGATATTGTGAACATGATTGCAACCGCTTGTTAATTTCTGATGATTTCATTGAGCTGGTGTTTCGATGATTTGATTCATAGCAGGTGATCTGAGTATTACAAAAACGGTTTGATTTGTGAAGCGGAGGTTAAATAATTTGAATAGGTAATTTCTATACTTTACACTCTTGGAAGCTGTAATTTCGTATGTAGCCTCTTTAGGACATTTACTTGACGATGCTCAGGGTCCGGATCAGATGTGTGGCTCTTTAAGCTAATTTCTATGCTTTACACTCTAGGAAGCTGTAATTTCGTTTGTAGCCTCTTTAGGACATTTACTTGACGATGCTCAGGTCCGGATCAGATGTGTGGCTCTTAAAGCTAATTTCTATGCTTTACACTCTAGGAAGCTGTAATTTCGTATGTAGCCTCTTTAGGACATTTACTTGACGATGTCCAGGGTCCGTATCAGATGAGTGGCTTTTAAAGCTAATTTCTATACTTTACACTCTAGGAAGCTGTAATTTCGTATGTAGCCTCTTTAGGACATTTACTTGATAAATCGCTCTTGATTTATCACGAATTTATTTCGTATTTTTTTTCGTAGTTTCATACTATAACTATATAAATTGATGTTATAAATGAATAGTAAACAATGACGCTTGTTTGGTTGTCACTTGGTTGCGCGACAACGCAAACACATTCTGTGTTTCAATAATTTCGTCCGAAGTATGTAAATAGAGGTAACCGGGGTCCAGGGGGCTTGCCCCCTGGCGAGGCGCGGAGCGCCGATTTTTTTTTTTTTTTTCAATTCAATAATTTCATTTGCAGTACCTAGTTATGTAATAGAGGTAACCGGCGGTTTGCCCCAGGCGAGGGGTGGAGCGCCTTTTTTTTTTTTTTTTTGGGGAGGGGTAATATTTTTATTTCTCCAAGACGGAATTGAATATTTTCAAAAAAGACGCAGTCGGTTCAATAATGTAATTCTCTCTTGACGTAACCTATAAAAATTGTAGTAACCTACAAACCGTTTCAAAATACTTGCTTACCACTTATTACCTTCTTACCACATAGGTACATACCTACCTATATTTAGTTTTAATAGAAGTGGTTCATTAGGGACTTTTACATTTCGTAAGTAGCTAGGCACGTGCATAGTTCATTTTGACTGACTAAAAACTGTATTTGATTGCATGCAATTTATTATTACAAGTAGGTAGGTACCTACCTTCTACAATAAATTCAGCGACCTAATGATTTTTATTTCTCTAGTTACCTACTTCCTATAAGTACCTACCTAGTGTTCTTTACAGAAATACATAAGTATTTGGTACTTCAGTGAATGGATGAAATAATACCTATCTGTTGAAGGTTAACAGTTAAAACAGGATTTTCGTAAACCATTCCACATCTATAGTCGAATTGTAGCTTCGTTAGTTTTTAATTCATACAACTTTCAGCTGGTCTTTGGAAAGTTCTTATTGGCAATTTAAATTGCAAATCATGGACATACAAACTCAAAGGAGACAGTTTTTGAGAGTTTCATTTTGTCGCCGCGAAGTTCGCGTTCTTCCGTGAAGTCATCAATCTTCCTTATTTTACCAACGATATACCTACCTTTCAGAACTCATTCCAGTAGGTGAAAGAGGTCCTTTGCACTCTCGGTATAAATGATATTATTTATTCACTCTTTAATTAATATTATTTATCCTCATAGTTTGCACCTTTGAGTAGGTATAAGTAATATTTATTAAATAATTTGTACTCGAAAGTTGCCCTGAACGTGTAGTTGCAGGGTTATGTTGGCAATGAGAGACTTGATCCATGTCTCCACTCATATAGATCCATGCCGTAGAAAAATTGAAGCTCCTTGCTAAAATATACCTTACTACCTCATAAACAAGCCAGAATAAATTTATCTGAATCCAATTTTGTTCTTGTCTATTCATAATTTAATTTGCCTTGGCAAATTACCTCATTTTTATAACCACTTTTCATATTATGCAAGCATTGATTTCTCGCGTATGATACAAGGCGCATTCTAGCGGCGAATGCGCAACTGGTGCAGCCATCATCTCTTGGCTACGTCGTTTCTTAGCTTGAAGATTAATTTGTGTATAGCACTTCTTATACATACTGTCAAGTTCTCCTAATCTCTATTCTTCTGGAAATCATTATTCTGGAGATTCTAGAGAGTTATCTCAATTCATTTCGGACGAAAAATGTGAGTATTCCAAGTATTTTTTTCAATGTTCCGTTGTAGATTGTACAGTGGAGTTTTGAGTATCAACAAGATGGCTGACAACGCTTGGTTGATTGAATCTATGACTAAACCGTGGTTATTGGAGTCTTCGTCATAAAAATAATAGTCTTTTGTGATAGTAAGATTATAAATCTTGGAATAAGTACTAAAAATTCGGATTTAGAATTATTGTTCGAAATCGTCACCGGTTTTGTTGCGTCCTCTTGACCTACCTTGCCTTTTCAATGTCCGCCACCTCATAAAAAGTCGATAATGATCAAGGTGGGTTGGTATCTACATTACATGGTTGAATATCTGAGTACTGATTGGAATATTCGTCGATTTTGTAACTGAGAGCAGTTTCATTACTATGATATATGTTTGAGATCACAATCGTTCTTGGTATGTATCGTTTTTATGATGCGCTCAACATTGTAAGTAGGTTAATACTCCATTCGTCTCGCAAATAGTGCGAACTACCTAGTCTAGTATAAAGAGGTGTACATAGGTAAGCAGACTTCCTAAAAGTTTGTTAAACATTGTAAAGTTGGTGCATTTTAATTTCTTCTTGTGTAGTTTTGTGTATGACCTATGGGTAGATAGGTACTTCATATCCTCATAAAATCAAATTACTACCTTGCTAAGCTGCGTGAATGACCGACCACTGCCGAGGCACTAGCTGAAAGAGCCAGTTCACTTGGTTGATTATGCATCGTCTGATCATTATAACTGTTTTCCTATTATTTATATCGATCATCTATATTATTGCGTTGAGGATGGGTTCCGTCAGGTGGTAGGTACTTGGTTTTGTTGGATGCAGCTGTGAACAATGAAGCCTATTTGGTATGTAATAGAATGTAGTTTAATGTGGGTGCCCTACCTACCTGAATGCTTCTTCACCTACATTATAGAAAAACCAGCAATACGTATGCCATGGTTGACTATACTATTTTTTTGTGCGTGTGTAGGTAGGTAGCTTATTATGCATTCATTACTTGTGCCCAATTTTCAATCATTTGTTTCTATTTTGACGGATGCAAAGGAATGGATTTGATGATGTACATAGGAATGGGGACGTAAGTGAAAGCGAATCAAACGAGTCCAGGTCCAGTACCTCAAGTTGAGTAGCCTCAAGAACCATTGGCGGGAAAATTCATTATGCCATTTCAGGAGGTAGAAATGTTTAATAATCTACATCCTGGTGTGTGTGCGCACGTGCGCTACTCCTGCAAAAACTGCTTTCGATTGATCATGTCAGGCATATGTTTTCATTGATCATTTCTTGTAGATCTTACATCCTGGGTTTCTTTTACAATCGATTCATTTTCTTCTTCTTTCTCTTTTATATTATGGTTTGTTCAGACAGACATTCTAGGATAGAACCGTTCAAAATCGAGTCCTGGACTGTGTCAGTTGAGCGCGCTCGGAAGATTCTGATGGGATAACCTGAACCAAAGCCTGAAGTAAACCTTCCTCATTTCTTATTTTCTCAAAATATCTGAGAAGTAGGTAATCTATCAAACGAGAACACATCCATTTTCGGGAAAATTTTGTTTTATAAACATTTTTATGTCTTTGCTTAGACTCCTAATCGCGAGAAGCGTTACTTTTAAGGAGCGACACTTTTTACGGATGCCAAATTTTCTGATGATTATCACAACCAAATAGTTACTACGGAACTGAATCTGCAATTTTTCATCGTACAAAAATCGTTCACCAGTCGTTGGAAACTCTTGATTTATCTGAAACATCAGCGCATTTCACGCCGCAAATTTACTCCATATACATCGCTGAAAAGCCTTTGCTGAGATGTTAAAACTTTTTTGTTGTTTTGTTAGGGCTTAGTTATCTACCTATTAGGCATCCGAAGCACCATCCCCCTTGCCTGAAGCATGAACGGGTACAAGATACGAAGGCGTGCTGATAGGGGCAACTATTTTCATTCCTGAACGGCATTTCCTACCGTGGAGGTACGCAAGTGGATTTATAATGGTTGGTTGTACTTACGTAGGTACTAACGATAAAATAGGAAAGCTCGTATTACAAAAAAGGACAAAAACCAAATACGTCCTCCCGATTACCTATGAATTTAGTAGGTACGTACCTAATGAACTACATCAGAGTCCGAGGAAAGAGAAAACGCTTCTCAATCCCGTTGATGTATTCTCGTCATGATTGCTAGTTACGCGTTTTATTGGCACTGTGATGTTTTCAGGTAAATAGAGAGCTTTCCAACGAGTGGTGAACGATTTTCGTGGGATTAAAACGGAGTTACAATTCCCTAGTGACCAAGTTGTTGTTTATGAAAAGTGAGGTACTTGAACTTTTCGGTGTGAAAACGCAGCAAATTATTACACCAAGGTTTATTATCTCAGTATTGGGTAATACTTCTTCGCAGAACACGACACAAGGCATCATAGAATACTACTAAAGTAGGCTTAACAGGCGTAAATCCGAACCAAAGTGAAGTTAATTAAATTATATATTAACATTAGCCCTTTTGTATTTACCAAAAGCTTAGCTGCCAAATGAAAATTATCAAGGTTAAACAAATTTTTTTGTTTTGTTTTAGGTAGGCAAAAAAAATAATGAACTCGATTTTGTGACGTTTATTTTGTTGCATTTTCTTTAACGTTTATGTAAACGTGGCTTTGGCCATGACCAAATGACCTTGACCATGTGGCCTTGATTGAACCCTCTAGTATCCAGCATTCCACTGGAACAAATCCTAGTTTATACTAAGATGTATGCAAATAAAACGCCAAAAAAGTTACCTTTTACTGGTAATCTCCACAACTTAAAAGACAAACGATGCAAACGCAAGAGAATATGTCGGAAGCGCGAAAGAACAAATAGGATAACGGAGACTGTCTGCCCGAACAAACCTATAGACGTGGTGTCTTCTCCGTGTGTCCACAATGGGTCATTCTATTTCTATGAAGTTACTAGGAATGTCTAAGAAGTCTAATTAGATGATTTATTTTCCCTAAGTTAGGATGTAGTTCGGAATGGTAAAAAAAAAATCCCGGTTTCAGCTCTTGGTTTTAAGCTTCCGTCGTAACATGTCGGCGATCCATGCAGTGCCTTATAAATTATGTGCTATACCTCATTCACCCTCAGCACCGTAGATGTTCGGTCCCTTCACAGTCAGTCATATAGGAAATTATGTAGCAAAATGAATGAGTAACAATGAAGACTGATTTAACAGGGAAATGGTTTTGTAAAATTTTCATTTGTGATTTCCTAGTATTGAATTTTTAGTCTAAAATACTTATCCTTTGAGGTCCGCATGTCCGAACTCGAGCGGAGCTATGGCATTTATTTTTTAAAAAGTTCATATTTGTCAGAAAAAAGTAGTTTTAACAGAACTTTTAACGGGGAAAAAAGAGGACTTGACAGCCAACATTTGGTTAAATATTCCTGTTTCCTCAAATTGTTGCCTCCACACAAACTCGGCATAGTAAGATTTCAAATGTTGGTGTACGGTGCCGCGATGTTTTTGTTTCTCCATTTTGTTGCTCCCCATAATCGTTCTTTGTGCTGTGTGTGAGCTCCGGATGTTGGATCAAATAAACGGCTTCAACGAGGCTTCGAACATGAGAAGCTCGGGGTAGAGAGCAGCACGTAAACAAGGACCTTACCGATTGCTCTTCTTTTGTTGACCGTAAAATACAAGTTGTTTATGTTTTTCTTTGTCGGTTCTCCTTTGTGTTTCTTTATTATAACAATTTATTTATTATTAATAAATCATATCATATTATTCGTACGATTTTCATTTTGACCAGTATTTATGAGATTGATGGTGGGGGGAACGAATTGTAGAGTGGAAAAAGGTGGCGCAAGGTATCAACAAGGGGAAAGTCAGGTCAATTACCGTGTTCCTTGGATCCTTCGCCCCCTTAGCGCTCCTAGCGGCGGACCTTGTTAGTTCGGTAGGTAACAAACTGTATATTCCCGATTGTTGTCTGAACGGCTGTTGAGCGAAAACTGATTAGAAAGATTTAGAATTTACAATTTTAACGGGAGCAAATAAACAAAGGAATAAAACCAGCCGACGCTTCAGCGTGTAGGTTGACATTGAAAATGTCGTAACCACTCGCTTCCAGTAGCACATTCACCTCACCAGGCAAACTATATAATGACCGATACAAAAGGAAATAGTGGGCTGCAAAAGGCACTTGAAACAGGGGTGTGTGGCGAGTTCTACAGGCTGGTGCATTTATGTTGAAAGGAGCAAAGGAGATTGGAGAACTCTATCTGCTAGTTTGTGGGAAAAAAAGTTTGCTTGCCACGAAAATCACCCTGATCCGAAGGTATCAAGTTGAATGCGAGGGAGCACATGGATGGTAGGTCTATCTACAAAAATGTGGATTAGCATAAATGTGGTTACATATATAAGCTATTTCGGTGCGCTAAACTCATACAAGTTCTTTGAAGATTTGTTATACAAATAGCATTTTAATTGGAGAATTTTTTATTCAGGCTACTGGAAAAAGTGTTGATTTTCGTATTCCTATTGGTTTGTCTAGTTATTAATCCTGTGAATTGTATTATTATCATTATTGATTTGTTTCACTCATGATAAATTTGCTGTAAATACTGTAGCATTGTAATGTATATGATTGGATAAACAACACATTAGATAAGAATGCTAGAATGGAATATAATGTTAGAAACCATCTATGAAGATATAATAGAGGTCCAGCCAATTAATGAATAATAGCCGCCTCTTTGATTATTGCACAACACTTCTCTAGTAACGAACATCAACACGTTGTCAATAATATTGACCGTGTGCGGGTGGAAAAGTGGATTGAAGGTCGGTATTGATGAGAATGTTGACGATATCCGGATTTTTTATTATTCGGTCTTCAACACTGGAAAGTGGAGGGGATATTGTCAATAATATTGACTGTGTGCGGACGCACGTCAATATTTTCATCAGTCGTCAGTCCGTCTCTAGTCACCGTGCGGTAAAGGTGGTGTGCGATAATGGCTAATTCGTTACGAATAGTAGAACTAACCCCTGCGACTTTTGGAAACAGGCTTCATCCATCCGAAAGTAATTTTTGTAGTCGTCTACATCGCTAATTCGTTTCTGTAAAACAAGATGAGTGTATTCTCGCATCTTGAACAGCTCCCTCATCCAAGTTTTCTCTCAATTCGACGGTTGGCCCCCCAAAGTCATAATTATGGCAATGCTCGCTGTTTTAAAACGGTTGTCCATCAAGTAGAAAATGGTGACACAGAAAAACGGATAAAAACTCGAAAACAGGAACAACTGGGGATAACTACACTGAAATCACCCTGCTCGTATACAGAAAGGACTGAGCCAATGTATTGACCGAATTATTGTCAATTATATTGATCGTGTGCGGTTCGGCGATATTGAACCGGCTTGGCTCGAGTACTGATGGGAGTATTGACAATAATATTGATCGTGTAAGGTCCACTTAAGGGATCACCAATTCAGTCGGACAGGTGAATTGGTAAACCGCCCTGAAGAAGTTTGTAATCTTGATGGAAGATCCTGATCTGATGGCTGAGGTCTGGCATCCTCTTCTTGATGTCTAGGTAGCCAACAAAGCATTGATTCCTCTTCACTTCTCCTTCCTTAGTAGCAACTGAGTAGGATATTGGTGCTACCTGTTCAGCAACTGTTCCTTCTTCCTCAATACCGGGGATGTACACAGCTGAACCTATTATGCATTAAATGGCCAATTGATACATAGTTATTTTATGACAATCCAATTTCCTTGTTTACGAAATCCTTGAAAGCCAATTTGATTTTGAAAATACTGAAATAATGAAGATTGCCTACCCATTTGTCTAAACATTTTGCGTGAACTATTTTAAAATCAAAGAAGTATTTATCCTAACAATTTTGATACAATTCGCACTTTCATACGAGTGGTTTGCTTTTTCATAGCTCTGGCAAAAAGTAACGTCACGATAGGTAGGTCCTGCCCAGGCGGGTGGGGTGGGATAACGAAGTTAGTAGCCAAAACTTAGAAAACTCAGCAAGAAAACTATTTCTCGCTGAAGAATGCGGTTGGTGTCTGTACTTTTGGCATTTTTCGGCTTTTATCAGACAATATAAAATAAACGTAGTGGTATTCCTCACTGTATCATAAGAGAGTTTTTGTTCTTCCTGTAAGATTTTCTCCCGTTGACGCGTAGAGCAGCGTCTAGAGCAAGCAGCTGGAGATGCCAGCTCTTCACGTGATTTGTACGCGTATTTTTACACGTGTACGTGAAAAACCAAACGCTAACGTCACGTTAACGTCTCTATAAGTGTTTCAGAAGCTGTTTCGTATTCTTTTCGTACAACCTATTCTTATTTAAATAATTAATTGCTTTATAATTATTTATAAACACATAAATTATAAATACATTTATTGCTTAGGTACCTTAAATGGCTGAATTTTGTAGCAGAGCACTTCACTATAACCTCTCGACTTGTTGACCAACCAACATGTTGTTGGCAACCACACTGTGGTTACCTTTGCTGGTAACTGCGGTTACCTTGGTCACACGGTGGTTATCGGCAACTGTTGTTACCTTTGCGTCAGGCTATGGTGACTACCCGTAGGCGTAGGCCGAGATTCCAACGAATGCATTTTCCAGCGCACGTGTAGATAGGCCTTTTTCCCGTACACGCGTAGTTCTACACGTTGACGTGAAGATTCGCGCATGCGCAGTTGGTGTTCAGTTTTTTTGCGTACACGGGTAGGAAATTACGGGAAGAACAAAAACTCTATTAACTTATCCTTCATAGGTAAGAGGTTGGATTTGTTGTGGCTTCAATTCTGGTATCTTACTTACATATCTAGGTGTTTCTATAGTTACTTCCGTTATTGCAAAATTTCTTCAAAGTTCGCATTGAATTTTGAAACCACTTTATTGATGTTGGCGGTCTGTTATAGATGCCCCGCGGAAGGCGACACCGAAGCAGTTCCTCAAGGTCCAGGCCCAGGTCGATATCATGGTCGAGATCCCGGTCCCGGACTCCGCGGTCTGTGAAGAAGAAATATAGAGACTCCTATGACAGCCCATACTATAAACATTCCTACAGGTATGTTTGGATTCTAAATCTACGTTAGGGGTTTACTGCAGTCAGAATTCACTAAATTCTTACATGTACCAAGCTATTCAGTTCGTTGCATTTATTCTTCTCTTGAGAATCCACAGTCTGATGTTTGAACACATTCGGTTGTTGAGTGAGCGCATTGGTATTTCTGACGGCAGTTTGAATTTTGTACAATTTGACTACTATTTACAAGGACCTCTGTTAGCATTTCTCGGAATCAGTTCGTCAAGGAAGTATTTTTCAATTGTAACGTTAATCCCTCTGTTTTATTTGAACGTTTTTCTTTGCTGAGGTACGATGCACAGCATATCCACTGCTATATTCTGGATCTTCCAGTCCTCGAGTCGGGTCAGGGGGTTGCTTTAATGAGTGAAAGTTCAAGTTGCCTAAATAGGGGGTGCCAACGACTATTTTATACTTGTATTAATCCAGATTTTATAATATATATAGGCAACATTTAGATTATCACTATTACTTACAGTGATAATCCTAGCGTTGTTCGAGGGTGAGAAATAGGTTGGCTTCTCGTATTTGTTCATTTTGCCTATCGCTTTCGCCTTAATGGCCTCGTCAGAGCTTATTTTATGAGGGTCGTAACGTTGATACAATTTCCATTGGGCAGTTTGAATGTATCTTCTAATGTTGTATTCTCTATATAGGTCTTTTTTATTTATTTCAATCATTAGGGGTCCCATCCTCTTGTTGCTGCTTTATACTGGTTGCTGCTGTATCTTTTAGCATGTTGTTGAGGGGAGGGGGGTTAAATTTTACTTTTAAAATTCATAAAATATGCAAATTATGGGAGCTATCACTTATTTTTATTTTATTTATTTATTTATTTTTTAACTAATGATAAATTATAGCTCCCATAATTTGCATATTTTATTAATTTTTAAAGTAAAATCAAACCCTCTCCCCTCAACAACATGCTAGAAGGTACAGCTGCAGCAAGAGGATGGATCCCCCTAATGATTGAAATAAATAAAAAGACCTATATAGAGACTAAAACATTTGAATATACATATATTCAAACTGCCCAATGGAAATTGTACCAACGTTACGACCCTCATATATAAAATGAGCTCTGACGAGGCCATTAAGGCGAAGCGCTAAGCAAAATAAATACGAGAAGCTAACCCCATTTATTTCTCACCCTCAAACAACCCTAGGATGTATTCCTTGGAGCCTACTACCCCACGTACAGTGATAATCTAAAAGTTTCCTATATATTATAAACCCTGGATCAATAAGGATCACAGAAGGTCAGAAGCTACTCTCAATGAGTTGATGATTTTATACTTGTGTCATTCAAAGTTGAGCATAGATATTTTATCGATAAATTGACTGAAATTCAGGATTCCCCATTGAAATACATGTGGTTATAATTAATTGTGACGAATTTAAATTTAAGTCCTATCTTAATATTTCTTTCTCGTTTTTATTATGTTTTAGCGAATTTTTAAAGAAAAATGAACACATTTTGAAGGCTTCAAAGTCAATGGGGGGGGGCTATAAATCCGTTTCATACATCAAAGAACACAATCCTAGATTTTGACGTCGTGTGTGTATACCACCACGAATCATTTATTTATTCATTTCAATTTGAGTGATGTATTGGAGCGATAGAAAAAATAAACCAACAAACGTCGTGGGTGAAATGTTTTTTTCTTGGTCTCAGTGGTTAGGCTGAGGACATAAAAGCACAGAGAAAAATATAGTTTACTCGTTAAGAAAAAACTACGCCTCCCTAGGTTAACTAATGCCTCGGCAATCTAAAACAATAATTGATGTTAGTATGACACCTCCTTGGCGAACTAATTCTACTCATAATAATATTAGGTGGGAAGTATACTTTATCGTTAGAATTTATTTACTTTATCTTTCTCATCCACTTCCTTCTATTTGCTTAGGACATCTTTGTGACATCCCTTTCAAAATGTCCGACATTTCCATTTGTTTTCTTGTTTTTGTCGTTCAATTTGTTGCACCGTACACTTGCTCGTACATTAATACATATTTAGGACCGCCATTCGTCTTTGCATTCCTTGCTTGTTGTTGTTGATACGGAGTGCTTGAAATTGATCAAGGATAGTATTAAATTCAGCGCCCACTTCGTGAAATTTATTTGGTGTTTCGAATTTTCGTGATCTGTTAGACGTTCCAGTGTCATTAAGGCTTACTGTACAGTTCGTTTTTCTCATACCGCATTTGGTTGGTGAGATACAAGAAGTCGTCACGTTCCCAAGATGTTTCAAATTGTTATAATCTCAACGCTCTTGTTGGGTTTGGCTCGATTTTCGTGAGTTGCGTTGCCAATCATACAAAAAGACCCGACCCCAGACTCCAATTACAGAATCTTTAAATGGTCGCACGGAAGTGGCATGTGGAAGAGATAGTGTACATTTCATTCCTATCATTCCTATTCCATGTTCATGTGCTTTATCAACAGTTCAATTGCGGAACAGCAACACCTACTTCCTATCAGCAACAACAAACAAGCGTGGAACGGGTGGGGTCCAGATTGTGGAGAAGTGCCTTACTGGTAAATTTTGTTGATTTAATGTCATACATTTTTATATTGAGTGTATTTTTGGCTTGATACTTCCTTTCTTAACTCAAACGTGATATGATATTATCATGTACAATTTAAAGACACCACAATATTTCAAAATGGTTTCAATATTTTCTATTGGAGCTTAGCAGTCTTAAGATGCTTCGTTTTAGTTTATTTTTATTTGCTGCATGGTTATGTTAGTTATTTCAATCTTATCTTTCTGAAAGGAGTCGACTAGCCTTCTCCCATTAATTATTTTAGGTGAGTGTAATTTTAGGAATATCACACATTTATGTGCACATCCAAATTGAAGTCGTCAGTAAACCCTGATAAATATGCCTATTGGTGCACAGTTTTAAATTAAATTAGATACCACTATATAATAGATTCATTAATCAATTTATTAATACTGCACTACTTTTTAGAGCTTTTTCTTTTAGAAGAGGAAAAATTAGCTATTGTGTTCACTTTGTATGTATGTCCTCTTAAAATCGTATTTGAGAGGGAGGCTGAAGGGAGAATGCTGAAGACGACGTCATTGATTGAAGACGAGGTCATTGATCAGCTGAGTGAGCTCCAAAGCCATTTCGTCTCTCATTCAAGGCTGGAAGCCTCTATTTCACGAGGATCTCCTCACAAGAAAATGCTCTATCGTATGACTCGCTTCGTGAGCACTGCTGTACTTGTTTACTTATATCAGTTACTGACAGTTATTGGCATAACAAACTACGTAGTAGAAATGTATGCCAACCGAGTATTTTACTGTTTTGGTACCTAATTGGGTTATAATTCTGGAATGGGTGGATTTCATTCTTGTATTTTAAAGGCTAACTCTCACCAGAGAGATAAGGTAATCTCTTTTAAATCTAAGGCAGTGGACAAGTGTCATAAGAGCAGAGGTACTTGTCACGTTGAAGTAAACTAATTCCCTGGTTAGTTACAAATTGCCTTCATTTTCTGTGAAATGCGAAAAAGATCATAGATCACTTTAATTTGATGGAACCGAACATATGATATGCCTTGGAAACCATAAACAATGTTCGAAAGGAAGACCGTGTTCTCTATGAAGGAGGAAGTTAGACGATTCTACTACATATGTTCTATTCCGGAACTTGCTCGTCAATTTCCGCCCACCCTCATGAAAATCGGTTCAGCCGTTCTTGAGTAGTAAATCGCGTAACTAACACGACTTTCTTTTGTATATATACTGGTGGCTTCGTGTGAGGGTGTACTTCGCTCGGAGTTCCAGGCTTTCACTCGAAGATTGGTCTCAGCTTTATCGGACAAATGGGAAAAGCCTCGCTCAGTCGTCACAAGGTTCATGCGAACCAAGCTTCAAGTGGCAACTATTCGAGCGATTTTTCTGAGGCTAAGAGGTTCCACTAGGGTATTTAGATCAGCAGCTGATCAAGATCCCCAATTGAAAGGGAACGGGCAACACTGGGACTTGAAGTCTCCTGCCTCTTCGAAGGTAAGAATAGAGCAGTCCAACAGATGGTCAAGGCATTCCACTACTTTTCTGTTTAATGAAATGAGAAATGTATACCCTGGTTAGTGGAATATATTTGGATTATTCTCAACATTCAATAGGCTTTTTCAAACGTGAGACAGTGATGCAAGTGAGGGTAGGGATTTTATGTCAGCATTTTGACCTTTATGTTCTAAACAAAAAACTTAATTTCAAGGATATATAAGGTTTAGTAAATTATTGCCTATATTAGGTTTGAAATATAGGACATTTCCATATTTTAACTATGTGCTATCTTAAATCTCATCGCTTTTCATTTTTACGAATATTTGTAGAAAAAGCCATTGCAATGGCTCCAAAATGTTTAAAATTGAAAATTTCCGAAATTTTCGTCATGGAAATCCGTTTAGAGGTATTCTGAAACGATTTCCGTAGTTCGGCGTTTCTTCATGTGCAAACAACGAATAATACGCTATATAGGTATAAGTATAACAAGTTATGTATATAAATTTAACTAGCAAGTTTTACCCTTAAAAAAACACGAAATTGAGCGTAACAAAAAAACTAAAAATTGGTTTGTTCAAGTGTAAAATTCGGTTGTAACGGAGTAGGAGATCTGCGAGTGTTACCATTCAATTCAGCGTGAAAAAAATACGTAGAAACCGACCCCAAACTTGTATTTTCTAAGAGGGTAATTTTTCACAAATCCCTCGATTTCATAGGAGAAACCATGTTTTTCAACATTCAAACATACTTTTCTCACCCAATCAACAAAGTAAAATAAAACTCGATTATACCGTTGGAAAGGTGAGATTCTGGGTAAGTTTTCCCCTAGGAGTCCCCCGCACTAATAGTGCAAAAACCCAATGAAAACACGGTGATTTTTAGGAAATCTTGAAATTTTGTATTCTGGCCATTTTTTTCCACCAATTAGAACTGCCTAAAAAAATTGGATTTTTTTATATTAGAAAGACAGGAAATTAACGCTCTTTCCAACAGTATACTAACTTTTATTTTCAATAGTAATTTGAGGGCGTTATGACCTTTATTATATCGAGACAAGATAGAAAACAATTGAAAAATCTTAAAAGTAAAATTAATTGGAAACAAAAGCCTTAAAAAAAAAAAAAAAAAGCAATTTTTGTTGTAATTAGCTCTAGAATCGACTCATTGAGTTTGTCCCAAAATTTCTGTAGACATCCTGTATATAATTTACATTGTGTGGTGTATACGCACGAAGGAAGAAAGGAAAAAGAAAAAGAGTTAAACTCAAGGATTCAGCAGGAAAACAGAGGAAACAAACAACAAACTCGAAGATTCGTTTCTGAATGCCTCAAAACGGATTTCAATGAAGAAAATTTTGGTTTTAAAATTTTTACAATAGATAATGCTTCTTTTTCCATAAAAATTTGCTAAACTGGTAGAAATCCAAAAACTTGTTTGTGAAACGGAATACTATATTTACAAAAGTTTTGCTTTTTCCCATCAACAATTTCTTTGCACCAAGTGCTCACCGTTCAAAACAATTGAGTATAAATATCGATAATTACAAAAATTGTTCACTCCAGCATGCTGCAAGACGGTATCTTTATTTGGAGTTCCTGTGCCATTTCACCCCATAAATTTTACCCCTTGGAATCGATTGAGAGTGATATCGGCGATTCAGAAGTGTTTACGAGATTTCAGGCACATGCCCTGTCAATTTGTGATTTTTTCCCGTTAACAGCCAAAGTGGTAGACGATCACAATTGTCTATCCAAAATAAATTAACTTTATACAATCAGGTCCTTAAGCCAGTCTGGACATATGGTGCACAGCTGCACTCTTCAAAGTAATCGTGATATTATACAGCGATTCCAGAACCAAGTACTGCGGTCATGCTTCAATGCGTACCGCTACTCGAACAATGATGATATCCATAACGACCTCAAAATTCCCACAATAAATGAAGTAATAAAAACTAAAGCGATAGCCCATCATCAGAGGCTCCAAGGTCATATCAACGAGGAGGTTGTGAAGCTGCAGGACGTTGATGATCTGCTCAGACGACTGAAAAGACGAAAACCTCACGACCTGTGGTAATAGGGAGTGATGTGTTCATGAAAGTTTGTTCAGTGAGTGTAGTGCTGTACGCTCCTGCAAATCGTGTTCATTGAAGACACTAAATAGCTGAAATGATGTATAGGATGTGTTATGTATCACAGTCACCGATCATTCATTGCCAAAGAAATGTTGCTAATAAGTTGTATTACTTGGTGCAATAAATATTATGGAAAAAAGAGAAAAAAACTGCCAAAGTTCAGTAGTTTGAGAAAAAAGCTTCGAATAGCTCAAGTGGTAAACAATCAGATGTTTTGAACCTTCTTCCAATATTTTTAAATCTATAAACTGATTACACAAAAAGATTGCTATTCTATGATGATATTAGTTTTCGTTAGAGAATCATAAGTAAGTAGTTGAATGTGTTGAACGGAATTGAATTCCCATGAAATACCATGTATTCTAATAGTAATGCCAACGTAATAATTTATTATTCACTTGTGTGGACGTTTATAACGCTTCATTATGCGGCGATTCTTGCTGCATTCATTGGAACTCCGTATTTGACATTAATAACTAGAAATGTAATTGAGCTGTTAGTGAGACGCATGGAACGACTATTTTTAACTAATTCCTGCCTCGTTCCCGCCTACTATTTTGATATTTCGCTGAATCTTCCTTCAGTTTTGGCTTTATCCGTAAAAATAGATCGCTATTCGTGTAATCGAGTTTTTTATCTGGGAAATCACTCGTCTCATTAATTTAGGAATAAGGAGGAAATTTAAGAGAAATAATCCATCAACTATCAAAATTAAGAACAAGGAATGGATACCGACGAGTGGAATACCCGTTGATTAAAGATTGATTAAAAAATAAAAAAGTTACATCACTAATAATTATTGATGTATCTTGATGGATGATTTTAGCGTGCTTGAATCGATGATTCGTTTATAGACGCCCCTCCATTCTAGTGCCTCCCCCTCCATTCTAGTGCCTCCATTGCACATTTCAGCCTCATAGGTCGAATTACAAAGAACTTGGCTCCTGATCTCACTCAGCTGATCTGAGGGGTTCTAGACTTCATGCGTAGGTTTCCAGACGCCCCAAGAGTTCTCCATTTCAAATTTCAACTCCATATGTTGAACAGCAAAGAAATCAGATCCGTAATCAAGACAAAGCAGCGCTACCTAGTCTCATTGCTATGACAGATGAACTGACTCTAGAGGTCGAATAGCAAAGAACAGCTTCGGATCTCAATCAGCTGATCTGGAGGCTCTTGTATGTCCTTTATACCAGTGATCTCTAGACAAAAGTCACGATTCGTTTGTAGACGTCCCAAGGGTTCTCAGTCCAACTCCTTTACAAGTGATATCCAAATTTCAGCTCCATCTCATTAATTTAGGAATAAGAAGGAAATTTAAGAGAAATAATCCATCAACTATCAAAATTAAGAACAAGGAATGGGATAGCAAAGAACTTAGCTCCTGCTCTCACTCAGCTGATCTGTGGGGCTCTAGACTTCATGATTAGTTTCTAGACGCCCCAAGCGTTCTCCATTTCAAATTTCAACTCCATATGTTGAACAGCAAAGAAATCAGATCCGTCGCTACTAGTCTCGAATAGCAAAGAACTTGGATCCTGCTCTCACTCAGCTGATCTGAGGGGCACTAGACTTCATGATTAGTTTCGTTTGTAGACGTCCCAAGAGCTCCTGCTTTCTCCATTTCTAAAATTTTCGTGCTCAAATTTCAGCTTATAGTTTGAACAGCTAAAAGAAATCCGCCGCAGATCCGTCGCTACTAGTCTCGTCTACTCTCATAGCAAAGAACATAGCTCCAAGGGATCTCAATCAACTTGATCTGGGGGCTCTAGATTGAATCATTATTCGATCTGGGGGCTCTAGATTTCTAGACGTTCCAAGGGTTCTCCATCAAAATTTCAGCTTCATAGGTTGATAGCTAAGAATCTGCCGCTACTTTAGTCTCGTTTTTTCGTGACAATATTTTGTGACATTTTGCACTTTTTGGTCTTCGCTTTATTTATTCTCCGCTAAAACATACAAGTGTAACCACATCCAAAAAAGTTGTCAAACATTTCAAATATACCTACTTTAAAACCTTCAAGAATAACAAATAATCTAGTACTAAATAATTACTATATCAATAATTACTTCCAAACAAAATCAACTGGTACGTGAAAACTTTTGGTCCATATTAGTGGGGTCCGCCAATTCAAAAAAGTTCAGAACCTCTGCTTTACGGTAATGCATTTTGAATAAATGGGCTAAGAGTTCATGATTACGATTATCTTATAATCTTTTTGTACAGGTTACTAGCTGTACCCTGTCACACTTTGCTCTGGCACATTGTGGTTGCATTGCTAGTCCATTTATTCACAGAGCTCAGTCAGTTGATTGCAGTGGTCTTACTTTGTAATTGCACCATCAAGCGCATCGATCGCTGCGCTCGTTAGCTGACAGCTGGTAAAACATTGCGGTAACCATTTGCTGTACGATGTGTGTTCCCTAGTTTAGGTACTGCCAAAGTCTCTTGATTTCTCATAGGTCTACCGAAATTATATTCTTCCACGCCAGCATTTATTTGCTTATTTTCTTTTTTGCCGTTAGTTGTTTATTTTTAGTTAACAAAATAATGGTGACCTAGTTTGTTAACTAAACCACTTGGATTTTCCGTATCGCGTACACTTTTCATGTCATGATGAAAATTTCACGATAACTGGGGATCAACACATATCCATGGTAAATAACCGTTAAGTTTGATTTAATAAAACATAAGCCAACTATCAATGGTAGATAAGATGAGAGAGCTTTTTAGAAGTAAGTACATACTCGTACGAAGCACTCAATACTCTTCTCGTGACCATTGGTTCTGTTTGTCTTTCCTAACCTATGTAACCTATTGATGTTTTTGTTCCGATGAATACGAGCAAGTGTAGAAGTTGAAAAAAAAGGTTTAAATAATTTCATAAAAGGTTGTAATAAATTTTTAAAGAGCCAAAATAAATTTGTAAATGCTATATTTATAATATTTTTTATTCTTATGCTTTGTGTAGCAACTACAGAACTATCCTTCAGTTGAGTGGGCGTGAATTTACTGGAAAGCAGAGAGTTCTTACACATAGTTCTTACACATAGCTAGACAGTAGAGGCTATCTAATGCGAAATAATGAACCTATGTAATAATTTACAGCGTTATTCTCGTGGAATACCTTCGTTATCATTTCTAAGTTGTACAGTTTTCGTGTGGTTGTCTCTAGTCTAGTATCTACTGGATAGTTTCCATATCAACTATATGTATTTGGTTAGTTCTGGCAATGAATATTTTAGTACTCATCACAATGACTTAACGTAAACCCACCATTTTAATATCAACACCCACACAATTCCTCCGGGTCTTTATTACTACTCCAGTTTCCCGCTTAACGGATCGTTACCCTGTAGTCGGATTCCGAAAAGTTCTCTACGTACGTTTATCATGATGTACGGCTCTGCTTCAAAAGACTTGTAGAATGCCACATCCAGCCTGATGGACCCAGACGAGAGCAAGCGAACTCTGGGTGGCGGGGAGAGCGAGCGCATTTCGAAGGTGAACGTAAAATCAAATTCGACGAATCCTTCGACTCTTTCGTTGCCACGAGCGCATCGTGCCCCACAACCGACTGTGAGCACATCTAAAAGCAGAACATCACCCCCTGTGAAGCCACCGAAAACTGTTAGTACCGTATATTTCGTACTATATAAAATTACGATTTCATCTGTCCTGTTATTCCATGAGTGGATGAAGGTGCATGAATATCGTCACCTTGAATGAAAGTGTGAAAAGGTAAATACCAGGTGATATTGATAGAGTGAAGGGGTAATTGTCAAGTACCGCTAAAGTGCCTTTTTATTGTTCCAACGAGAATTTATCCGATGATATAGGGAGAATGGATGTAGGGTGTTGAAATGTTGGTAGATACCTGTGTAAGCATCAGCCCCATCCGTCATTTAGGCCACTCGGTTCGTGAAGAACTTTATTGGAGTTTTCGCAGTTTCCCATGTGAGTCGTTCAGCTAAGTCGTTGTACAAAAAGAGGTTTTTCTAGCGCAAGCAAACCAGAAGCTAACCACTGAGTCGTACTGTACGAATAGGGAATCGTACGATTGAATGAAACGATTCAAAAGTCACACTAACGTGACTACACTACTCCAAATCTTCATAATTAAGCCCGGGTCATAGATTACCTAACGTGTATTGAATTCTTTCATAATGTAAGAAATATCAAATTAGTAGCATCTTTATCTGGGGTTTAATTTTTTCACTTGAAATACATGTAGTAGAAGAAGGAAGGGAACTTGGAAGGGTAGTTAGTTGTTAAGGCATCATCGAAATTCGCCTTGGGTTAGGAGAATCTCTTTCGGGAACTTTAACATGATCAACGACAAGATGGACATACCTATATTATAAACGTGTACCTACCTACCCTGTACCCATTACCTACATATGTACGATATTTTACACTTTTTTCCCTTGGCCAATTACGTTTCATTATTGAAGATGTGGATACCTTGCAATACACGACAGAGGGCAAAGACAGCCGTTTCTTTCTGTGTCTATTTTCTGTGTAATCTGGCACAATTCCTACCCATTTCATCAAATTCGATCTATCTGTATCGGAGCTTCGTCTATAACAACCAATTTCAGGTTTGGCAGGTGCAATGGTTACCTAATTCAACAAAATTAGTAGGATGCCATCCTGATACTTGTACCCGAACACCCTCAAACGAAATCGGACTGATGGTAGATCGTGAAGTTTTAGAATCCATTATAAGGTTCCAGCATAATTTAAGTTAGGATGAATCCTATAAACCAACCACTTTTTTGAAAATCACAAATATTACAATGCTCATGTCATGTCACATTGAATTAGGAACTAAAAATACACTGCCAAGGAAATGGCACATGAGCTTCCTCGTGACCTTCACAGTACGTCACCATTAAATTCCAGAAAACTAGAAACGACCGGTTCTGGCATCAGGGAATTAATAAGGTGGGAAATTGGAAGCTGAATGGTACATATAATAAATGAAATTAATAAGGAAAATTTTGATTTTAATATGGGACCATCCAGGATGTAGTCCGCATGTTCCCAGAAATTACGGCTGTTGCAAGGACCGTAACAAGAATATTTCGTTCACGCATGCGCAGAGCGTACCGCTAATGCAATTATGATGATTGTCTTGCATTACCCACATCATCCCTGAAAATCTGACCGAAATCCGTTCAACATTGACCGAGTTATGACCGTCACAAGGAATTCACGTTAGCGCCTGCGCAGAAGCTACCGTTGATTCGATCATGATGAAGTTGATCTAGAGCTTAACCCGCACGATCCCTGAAAATTTGGTTAAAATCTGATCAAAATTGTGGAAGTTATGGCTGTTACAAGGAAATGTGGACGGACAGACAGACAGACACGGAACCAAATTTGTTCAGGAGGCTCTGAAACGCAAAATGCGAGTGGAAATTTTGATTTTGGAGCAAAAAAATTGTTTTCATTTCGAAAGTGAAAACAAAGCTTCCGCTGCCTTGCAGTCTCGGAAGCAAAATTGATTATAGCATTATAGGTTATCGTCATGGAAGGTTACATGCGAATACGGAGCTGTATTCGGTTTCCTTTGAACTCCAAATAGCATTTTTCTATTCGTAGTTCCTCCCACTCAGCGTTGCAAAAACTCCCTATTGTCTTCTGAATACAAGTATTGGGTTTCCCTGTCATTAGATACGCGCTCACACTGCACTGTCCTTACTTTCTGCATCTGGGAATAGAAAAACAATTGTCCCAGCCGTGTAGCATGATTTTCAATGAATCTTTGAAGTGAAAATTTTGAAACCATTGCCATTCATTTTAACTTTCAAATGACGAAATTAAACAGCCGAATCACCAAAATTCAGCCTATATCTACATGCTATAGATATAAAAATAATGATACATGACGATTTTCGTTTTCTTTCAAGCTCTGGAGCGCGAACGGTTGCGTTTCAATCGGTTCATTAATCCAAGTTCTATCTAAAAGTTCCAGTCATGCGAATTTTCGTAAATTATCGTACTATATTATGTTACATTGTATTGAGATTTAAGGTCACTGAGGGGAAAGAAATTGTTAACTACCAATTTTATGGCAAAAAACTCGTTCTAAATAATATTCTGTGATTCAAAAAGAGATTTTGGATTTTTACCATTTTTTACATTTTTATCGATTGTTTAGCACATTTTAATGAAATTTAATTACAATTTTGAGCATAGGTTTGAGCTTTAATTTTTAAATTACCAACTTCATAGTTGATAAACTTTATTTGAGTAATATTCTGCTAAAAAAAAAAAAAATAAATAAATAAAAACACCGATGTTTAGCCTTTTTTTGTCATTTTTTGTGATTTTTTTTAGTACATTTTTTGAAATTTGACCAATTTAATGTGCTCAAAAAGTGTTGTCCAACGAACTCATCCTTTCTTTTGAAATGCTTGATTTTTGGAGAAAGAACGAAGTTTTTATCTTAATTCTATCGAGAGTTATCGTCTGGAATGACACACACACACACACACACACATATATATATATATATATATATATATATATATATATATATATATATATATATATATATATATATTTACAAAATGAATATATATATGTATACAAAAAATATATATATATAAAAGCGTTAAAATCCAGGTATCATTTCAGAATGCCTCAAAACAGATTTCGATGAAGAAAATTTTTGAAAATTTTTATTTTAAAATTTTTGGAGCCATTGCAATAGCTTTATTTTCTAAGAAAATTCGCTAAAACGAAGAAACTATGCTTTTATGTAGAAAGTTTTTTATATACCAATTTAAAAAAAATTCAACCCATAAGTTTTACCCTTCCCCTTTTGATGTGTCATTTTGCTTCCTCACTACCGAAGGTAGAGAAGCTTTGTGTTCGCGATTGAAGTAAAAAAAAATTGTTGTCCTCCAAAATCGAAATTTCCGTTTGCTTTTTGCGTTTCAGAGCTTGCTGATCCATTTTGGTTCTGTGTCTTTCTGTCTGTGGTAAATCCTTGTCACGCCCAAAACTATACCAAGTTTCAGTCTGATTCTGATGAAATTTTCTGGGATTGTGTGGGTTAGCGCCTAGAGGGTCCCCTATAACTTTCATCGTCACATAAAGTAGTTTGTGCGCATGCGAAAACGTTAATTTATTATTACGTCGATTTTTTATAATCTATTGGTCCGATTTCGTTCAAAGTCGGGGAGCATATGTGTGTTTTAGAAAAATTACCTGTGAATTATATCGCGGTTGGTGAAGTAATACTATAGCGCGTGCGCAAAACTAAAATTGATCGAGATAGACGAAACTCCGAGAATATTTGACAGATTTTTATGAAAATCTCAAGGATTGTGCAGTTTAGCTCTCAGACAGTCAGTCCCCTATAAATTTCATTGCCTTTGGATTAGTAGTAGTCTGTGCGCATGCGCAAACATTTATTTTCTTATAACGCCGATCAATCATCATCATCAAATTACCAAAAAAACCAAATCGCCAACCAACCAATCAAATCATCATTAATCTTTTTATCTACCTACGTTAGGGCTGCCATATCTTTTCGACGTAAGTAGGGACAGCGTAAGCTAAAAGTCGGGACATATCGGGACAGCCTAAAGTAGAAAATCGGGACCAAAATCGGGACAAGATATACTTCAAGTCACTGACAAAATACAACGACTAAGTTTTATTTTTGGAAAAAATACAATAGGTATTGAAAAGTTGGAGAAACATCATTATTAAAAAAAAAAAAAAACGAAATATCACATTTGGGTTCTTAGATCATCTATTACATTGACCTATAAATTTCAAATAGTCAAAGGTGTCCGGCTACCTACCTGCAATGAAGGACATCTGTACCACGCAGGGTTTATCCAGTTTTCATCCTGGGCTTACAAAATACTTCGGAGATTCAACTACTTTAAAAATCAGGACGAAGTCGGGACAGCAAATAAAATAATCGGGACGCTTCAAAAATTATGACGGGACGCCCGGGACACCTCGAAAATCGGGACGGATGGCAGCCCTAACCTACGTACTTTTTTTCTTCAATTAATTCTGTACGTCCATGTTACAATATGTGAGCATACTATACTGCCCACCCAACTTGGTTGACGTTTTTTTAGGCAATTCGTTAACTGGTCTAATAGGTACAGAAAAGCTTCGGACGGCGGGCAGGTGGAATTTTCGTATTTCGGAACGTAGGTACGTTAATTCACAAATTTTTTGGTCGATCACAAAGGTTAACTATTGAAAATAATGAACCAAAATGGGATTGCATGTAATTGGCAGATGAGGTAGGTACATTATGAGTGATCCGAGAGCTATATTTACTCGATCGACTCCGTTCCCGTGTTTTGCGTTCCGTCGATATCGCAATCACCCCCACGTGATCCCTTGCACTGTACCAAAATGTGATCGTCCCGCGATACTGGCGAGTTGAATAAATTGACGTCTGATCGGCAGTCTTCTCGTTTTATTTGACGCCGCTTCCCCCCTAGCCAGCTGTTCATGGAGCCACTTATGGAGAATACTTAATTGCTCCGAGCTCCCTCCAGAAGATCCATTATGTCTGATATTGTGAGGGATTTCGTCGGTTTGGTCTCGAGTCTGGTGATGAGCAAGTGTGTGAACTTCCCGTTGTCGTTGAATTGTTTACTACTCTTGATGAATTTTTCTTTGTGTTCCATTATTGTTTGTATGAACTTGGGGTGAGTAACGCTGTTTACGGTCCAGTTAATCCTATTTCTTAGATCTATTTCTCCTGCAATATTGTTTCCGTGATTTAATTATTTTATGGTCTTCAAATTTTGTTTCTACCTCTGCAGTGGGGAAGCATTGAAAACACAAGTCCTCCTCAATCAGAAGTCTCACTTGCTTTTCACATTTTAGACCTTACACGTTTGTTTTCGTTGTCTTGGTTTCAGCTAACCTTCGTTAGCCAGGGTTATGACTGTTAGGTCCCAGGCGGCCTTATCCTAGACAGTCGATTATGAATTTCATAACAACAACAATCGATCTTGAAATCCTTGCAATAATCTTACCTTCCACCATAAACGTCCAGTTTTAATGGAATTAGTCATCTCCACTTCTGAATTCCACAGTTTCGAATTAAATGTAGCCTCTAGCGCTTGCGCAAACGTGAAATAAGCAATATTTATCACTAGTCCCACCTTCCCTTTTTTCCTCCATCCCATAAACGACCAAATCAGCATTGATTGTTTTATCAATATTGTCCTGTTAAGCCCATCTATGATCGACGTGGTTGTGTTTATGGTAGATCAATAAAATAATATTGTTTAATTAAATCAGGTTTTTGTATTTTCCTCTCGTTACGCTCCTGCATATCAATTAAAAGAAAACGTATTTATTTATAAAAAGACAGACCATTTCGCCTAGTTCGTGATTACAAATAGTTTCGTTGTTAATTCGAAAAATTCAAATTTGTGTAGTCTTACTTTTTTTACAATAACAGCAACAACCCATTTCTGACTTCGATCTTTCGTAGGACTTGTTCGGAAAAAATGTAAAATGTCACTACTTTTTATTCAATAAACACGCGATCGACTCACCAGCCAAAAGAAGCAAAGTAAAAGTGTATTTGTTCACATCATAAGAGTAGGTACACCAAATTCATTTGTTTCATTGTTGCTCTAGTTTCTCTATCCACACACAGTGGTTTTGTTTAATAGAAATAGCATTCATGATCTCGTGGATAAATTGAATTTCTGAAGACCTGTGAGGAGGCTTTGGCACCGCCCAATCTTGAGATCACATATATACATGAATTGTACAGCAAATGGTAACCCCTCTGTTTCGCCCAACTGCCGCTTGCGAGCGCAGCGATCGGTGTGCACATGGCCTATACTGTCCATCCTACTTGGCGGACTTTTTTTTTCTTTTTAGCGAATTTTTGAAGAAAATTAAGCATTGCTCTCGCCTCAAAATTTTTAGAATGTGAATTTTTGAAAAACAATTTTGCAGAAATCCGTTTCAGGCTATTCTGAATCATATTCTGAAGTTTAACGCATTTTTTTATGTATGTATGTGTGCCCAGATGTAGTAGTTTCAATAATGGAGAGTGTAGTTTGAGGTAACATTCGTATAGCAACAGGGAAGTTAATGTTAGTAATAAAGTAAACGCATACCTTGTTCTGTTGGAGGTTTATCTCGAAAACTTGAACAAACAACTGAACGTAAATTAACTTAAAGTATATGGCGAACAGAAAAAGTCGATGAACTTGATTCAGAGAAGATCCTGGAATGACAACTTTGTTTAGCTCCTGAATAGAACAAGGCAACAGAAACAAAATTCCTATTCATTTGCATTAGCATTTGCTAATTAGTTCACTTTTGAAATTTTGAACTCCACATTCTAAGATGTGGCTGAAATTTAAAAAAAATTAAACGATGTTCACCCTGAATCATCGAAAGGAGTTTTGGTTAACATTTTGGTTAACTGTGAACATATTTATATTGGTAGTCATGGGCCCGACGACTCCGGAAGAAACACAGATTTGCTCGCAGTTCTGCAACACAGAGCACAATAAAAGCAATGCATCATCATTATTTTGAAAAATTGACGGGCCCGTCGTCATAAGAAATTGCGCTGCATTTGATGTCATTCCAGACGATAACTGTCCGTAGAATTGTGCTAGAAACTTCAAACAAATTTTAAAATGTTAAGGACACAAAACGAAAGTTCAAGTTCGTTGGCCAGCATGATCGGATTACATCTTCGGGTTGAAATTTTCAAAAATGTAGTAAAAAATTTCAAAATAGCCTGTTTTTTGCGATTTGTTGTGCGAAATATTTTTTTCAGCATACTAACATGTGGTATATTCGGAATCAGCGTAAAATTTCCTATAAGAATATGTACCAAGTTTTCAAAAATTTCAAAGTTGAAAAATCAGTCAAAAATCGAAATAATGCCGTTCGCTAGTTGTAAAAATCGGTAATATTTGCATGAAACATTGTCCAAATTCAGATTGAACTACTCTTATGGAAGTATCCCTGTATAAATCATAAACTAAAATTTCTCTACACGATCAATAGCGACTGAAATGTCGAAGATTTCTTCAAAAATTCGCTCATGGGGTCATGCTGCATTACTGGACTTTTTTTTTCTTTTTTTAAAGCGAGATTCGTGGGGCAAGGTCGAGTTCACCCTGTGGTAAACAGATGTCTCCGAGGCGTGAGTCAGTGCAGGGTCCCCCGTGGTGGGTAATGTCTTGGATATAGCTCATATATGGGCAGCCCAGTTTCCTCATAAGGACGAAACTGGCTCGGGGATGTCCTTGGCGCACAGCCGCTCGTCCTGGATCTTCTCTCCTTCCCCAACACAAACCCGCGATGCTGGCCCTGGCTCCGCTAGACTTCCGCTGCACGCCAATCGATCACCATGAAATGTTACGCTGACAGAGAAATCCAATCTTCCTTGCTCGAATTATTAGTATCCTGTTTTCGTTCCCTAGGCATTAAGGCACGTCTTTTATCCCGAAGCAGGTAAAATGAGGTTTAGTAATAAAGTACTTATCAGCAATGCAAGTTGCGAACAATAATTATTCTCTAGTGTGCTTCCTGAATTTATTAAAATAGATAAGCTTTATTGTAACTTCGAAACGTGTAGAATGTATGCCTTGCAACATCAAAATTGCCGTTTTTGTAAACACTTAATTTAGTTGGTTTGAATGAACGTTGCCCATATTTGAGTTTATGTTTTTGACATTTTAAGTCTTTGCTATGGCACATGAACTAAAAAAAGTCACGGAAAATAATTGCTCACGAAAATATTTTGATGATTTCCTTTTACAACCGAGTCGTTGCTAGGGAAATGGTACTTCGTCGTTTTTCATCCCACAAAATTCGTTGACCATTCGTTCGAAAGCTCTCGATTTATCCAACCATATTATGTTAACTACTGCGAAGTGCGTGGCCAACAAGCTGAGTTATGAGCAAGGTTATTTGAATAATTGTGTACACTCAGGTGATCATTCTCAATAATTGATATTGTGAACATGATTGCCACCGCTTGTTAATTTCTGATGATTTCATTGAGCTGGTGTTTCGATGATTTGATGCATAGCAGGTGATTAAATATTACGAGAACGGTTTGATTTGTGAAGCGGTGGTTAGATCATTTTAATAGGTAATTTCTATGCTTTACACTCTAGGAAGCTGTAATTTCGTTTGTAGCCTCTTTAGGACATTTACTTGACGATGCCCGGGGTCCGGATCAGATGAGTGGTTCTTGAAGCTAATTTCTATGTTTTACACTCTAGGAAGCTGTAATTTCGTATGTAGTCTCTTTAGCACATTTACGAGACGATGCCCAGGGTCCGGATCAGCTGAGTGGCTCTTAGAGCTTGCATACGAGTCTGCAACACATACTTGTCTTCAACTAAAGACATAAAATGTCCCAATTTGTTGCAGACTCGTATGCAAGCGTTTTTTTTACATTGAATCGCGACAATTGGCAATGTTGGCAGGTATCTACTACAGCTGCATAATCTTATAATGTTTTCATTCAAGAGTTTTAAATTAACAGATTCCATTCTAGGTTCTTGTACCAAACTGCACTTTCCTAGGGTTGGTCGTCCTCATTTTTTGATTTTCGGTGCACTACCGATGTCACGATGCTGGGAGAGTAAAATGCTATGACATCAATATGCACCAAACTGAGTGAGAGATAATCAATTCTCTTGGTAGAACTTACTTTACTTAAACAATATAAAAGTTCGTTGTCGTCGTTGTAAAGATCCAAAAGAATCGCTCACTAGCTGGTTTACCAGGCGTTGTCCAAGTTATGGGCAATAAAATAGGTGAGGGGTTCATATATTTGAAAGGGGATGCTCGTACGTTAACGTTATACCTAACAGTCCCACAATGGCTCAGTTTGAAATGTCACTATCGTTTTGTTCTGTCTCGTTATCCGTGGTTTGTCCTGTAACCCGCAATTCCTCTCGTTACTCCGGTTTACCATTATGCGAATGCCGGTGGTAGCTGCTGTTATGTTTTCACTTGCTTAAAACAAAAATGAACGATGTTTCTGCTCGAAGAGACCGAGGAAAATAAACTATATCCGTTTTGTGACTTGTACAACAAACCACCTTGTCTCGAAGATCGGTTTCTGTTGCCTCACTCGCCGCTACAATAAGTGAAAACAATAATAAATTTCCGCATCGTAGGTAAATCAGCTGTAGGGTCCTCCCGTATGTCATTGTAACCCAGCAGTACCGCAATAGCCCCATTTCAAAACTAAGCACGCTGGCGAGAGTTGTGCTTTGACACAGTGTTGCCAGACGTCTCTTTTTGGGGGTACATGTACTCCTTTTAGATACCAAAACCCACAACCCCTAAGACCTTGGGTGTACGCACAAATGTACCCCTTTTTGCTTAGGATCCTCTTTTTTACCTCTTATCATAAATATCCACTCACTTCTCCTTTTTTTACCTATGGAACTACTTCGTAAACCAAAATATAAATATCTGGGTATGTGAAAGATGAAACTTATGGATCTAGGTAGGGGATGCATTACTCCATGATGTATCCATGTATACTGTAGTTCAAACAATACCAAGGCATTGCTTTTGTTTTTGCAGTTAGTTTATCAAGTGAATAGTGTGAAATCTTGCTGGTTCACATACACACTAAAACCTAAGTTGAAACCTTGTTTATACAAAATTGAAGTACCTATAAGAAAACTGATGTTAAACCTATATTTATACTAATTTAACATAGCAAACAATATTGAAGGAGTTGGACAAGTTAACACAACCACAGAAATGTAACGGTTAAAGTTGAGCTATAATAATCACTTAAGAACGTTAAAATACCAGGATTGACTTGACTAAGATTTTTGGATTATTTCAAGAGATACCTTGTACATTTTCAGGAAAAACGTTAACGAATTTTTGTACTATTAGCACCCATTTAAATGTCGTAGATGTTGGGAAAGTAGTGTGAATGTCTTTGTGAATTATTTATTCAGGCGATGTTTGGTTGAAGAACATCGAGAGTCCTTCAAAAACGTAGGTGCCGCCGCGCTCTAATGGGGATAAAAATACGGCATTTTCAGCCCACAAACAACACCATTAAGATGGAATTAGTGCTCTAAAAATAGCCCGTAGTAGCTACTTCAAATTGATTGCTAAACATTTATAATTTTCCCAAAGTATTCAGCATGCAGCATCGGCAAGGTGGAACGAAGGGGGAAGTCAATTCAAAATGGAGTTGCGTGGTGTGAAAGTGCAATCGTTTGAAATTTTCCATCATTAGTTGTGTGGTCTTGAGTGTTCTGAATTTGAGATTATGTAATCACTAGGGCTCGGATCAACGAACAAAAATTTAAGGCCAAACATGCACTGAAAATGCCAAAACATGCAAAAACATGTATTTTTAAAATAATTCAAAGAGGACTTACTTTTTTGCCATGAATGCTTGTGAAACCTCCTTTTAACGAATATGTACGTAAAATGTTAAGAGTATTTGAACGAAAAAAACCTTGAAAAAGTAGGTAGTTAATGAAATTTATTGATAGATAAATGAATTTAAAAAATTTGAAATTTTTTATATTATGCGTATATAAATAGATTTGCAATAATAAATTGCTGTTCATCAAGCAAAGGGATGGGTTGTAAGGAAAGAACAGTGTTTCACAAATTAGTATACTAGTTTTAGGTTTTATTGCCAAACTATACAAAAATTAATAACGTACTGAAAGATTTTTTTAAAAATGTTCGCATTATATTTACAGGTGCATTATTCTTCTGGCTCACTCCGATCAACTTGCTGATTGAAATTACAATTTACAACTAATACCTTCTCTAGGTTGCCAACCTTGAAACTACGCCTGTTCTCACTTAAAAATGTCTTTAGTGTA
This sequence comes from Adelphocoris suturalis, assembly GCA_030762985.1. Lineage (NCBI taxonomy): Eukaryota > Metazoa > Arthropoda > Insecta > Hemiptera > Miridae > Adelphocoris > Adelphocoris suturalis. Next base: position 75,133,093 of record CM061046.1, on the reverse strand, counting down.
GAAAATTACCTTTCCATGTCACAGGAGACAATGGGTAGAAATCGGTAATTTGCAACCTCTTCAGCTGAAACATTCTCCGTCAATTCGATTTCCAAACAGCCTGGTTTCCTGCATTCTTTTGCATTTGAATCTTTAATGAGACCAATCACCCCATTTCGGTTTGAAAAATTCTATAGAAAACAAACTACCTCTAGTTTTAGTCAGTTATTTAAAAAAAAAGTTTGGTTTGTACCTAAAAATTTGCTAAAAAATCCATTTTTTGTCAACTTTTTTTAAATTGCTGGGAAAAACATGAAACATGCGCAAAACATGCAAAAATCTGGGAAAAAACCCAAAACATGCACAATAAATTTCGTTTTTTTGGGTTGCAAATGGTCTGAAAACACTCAAAACGAACTTCTATGAAGGTCTGGGGCTTCAGAAAAAAACATGCAAAATCCGAGCCTTAGTAATCACACTCTAATCAAATCAAAAACATTCGAACAGGATACGGCTTGTTGAAAGTTATTTAGTGCAACTTCTTTTCCACTGGCACATTATTTTTTTGGAACGTGGTAAATGCATGTTTTAATCGACAATGTCATTGACAACCTTGAAAAATTTCCCGTTCTGAAACGAAATCGTATCAATTTAGTTGCTTCGCAAACTAACTTTGTCAAACGTCATCCACTAATCTAAAAGTGCCATCAAAAATCTATTAGTAACGATCCATTCCTTCACGTTCCGATGGGATGAGGGAAAGTTTTATTGTCATTAAGAAGACAAAATTGAAGTGTGTTTAGTTTTTATTACACGTGTACAGCAATTTGTACAGCAAGTTTCTACCTATGCAGAAATTGAAATCAATTTTACATCATAGTTACTAAGTACATATATATCAAACCTGACCATTAACTTATTGTGGAAAGTAAATTGAAAAATTAATTTAAATATTGACATGTCATCATTCTGGGCTCCCAGGGACCCAGGAAGTATTTATAAATAATTTTCGTTTTGCTTCCTCACTACCGAAGGTGAGAAGCTTTGTGTTCGAGCAAGAAATCGAAAAAAATTTTGACTTTCAAAATAAAAATGTTTTCTTGCTTTTTGCGTTTCCGAGCTTGCTAATCAACTTTGGTTCGGTGTGTCTGCGGTCAATCCTTATCACGCTCAAAACTACTAAGTATTAGTCCGATTTTGATGAAATTTTCAGGGATTGTGGGGCCTAGCTCTTTCATTGCCAAGGGAACATAGGTAGCCTGGGCCCATGCGGTAACGTGAATTTCATGTAACGTTGATTTCTTATCTTCTAATCGTCTGATTACGTTCAAACTTGGGGGGGGGGGGGGGGCAAATAAGTTAAGGGCCTTATGAATTACATTGCGATTGGTTGAGTATTAACTATTGCGCATGCACAAAACCAAAGTGGTCTGACACATTCAATACTTCTTTTTTATATGAAATTTCAGGGATTGTGCGGGTTAGTTCCTAGACGATCACCTATAACTTGCATTGTCATTGGATCAAATGTACCCTGTGCACATTCGGTATCCCGAATTTGTTACATTTTGTTACAAATCGATTCCGATTTGAATTTGTTACAAAATCGATTCCGCATCATCTATTGGTCCGATTCCGTTCAAACTTGAGAGGTTTTTGGTTAATATCCAGGACGATATCCTATAGATTCTATATAGATATTGAATATAGGTTGTGCACTAACTATTGCACATTTGCAAAACTAATATTGGTTGACACTCCGAGACTAACGGACCAGTTTTGATGAAATTTTCAAGGATTTGGAGGGTTAACCTCTACAAAATATTCAACCAATCACCATCGCCTTATATACCTGAGATGGTGAATGCCGTTGAATTGATGTACGGTATACGCATGCGCAAATATGAATTGTAGCTCTTTTTCATATATCAGCAAGTTTACAAATATATTAGGTACTTACTGTTCTATTTTGCATTCTACCATTAAGACGCGCAATTTGTTCATCAACTAATTATATGTATTTGCATGTTACATATGAGGAAGCTATACTGATGCTGATATTTTTTTCGTGTTCCGCTGGAAGTCAACACTGCTTGCACAAACCACACCTTCAGTTGGTTTAGAATTCGAATTTTGTCTGAAATCTCAGGTGATAATACCTAGAATCCATATTTATCATCGAACGATGTGACTCAGTCGTATAGATTGAAGAAAAACCTTGTGGTCGCTAGTTGTATCATCTGGGTTTCTAGGTCAGATCCATTAGTTGCTGCGCACACTTACCGTCGGCATTGAATCATGTTATCTTTCATTATGTTTCATTCCTTTTTCTATAATAGTTTATCTTTGTTGAAAGCGGATTCTTGCAATGCACATTGCAATATGACTGTTCTTCGACAGTCCTTGAGTTTTAAAGCTGAATCCTCATTTAATTTGTTTCCTGAAGTCTTTCTGCGATCGTTTTCTTTTATAGATGAAGCTTAACAACTTAGTGTCTGCGTTTCAAGTTATTTCCTAGGATTGTGCGGAATAGGCTTTTGAGTTCCCTACACATTTTAATGCGTCCATGAACCATCGTATGTGCATGCCCAAATGTGGATATCAAGACTTTAACATTCCGTTCAACATTTGTAGTGCAGTAGAGTATAGGGTGAATTCCCTCGTGTTTGTTCATCTTCATTCGCCGCTGTCCGAAATTAATCCACCGATTTTCATGAAATTTCAGTGAACAAATTGTTAATCTTTCCATTATTCCATATTATAGTCTTGAGTTGTTGTACGCGAGGAAGCTGTAGTGCACACCGTACTTGGTGGACGTTTTTTCTTCATTTTCCATCTCTTAAATGTGTCGTAGGCGGTTTTTCTTGATACATCAAGCCAATTGCTATTCATGTCTCAACTCCTCGGTTCTGTATCGATTACTCCAACACTCGAACTTGATTTTTTTCATCCGGCTCTTGGCATCGTTCAACCGCAATCTTATTTTAGGTTGAAGGGACAATTCTTACGAGAATAGCCCCCTAGAGAGAAGCGGCTACCTTTGCAGTCGAGACCCGCGCCGCTATTGTTGACATTGAAACAGTTTTTAGTGCGTCGGATTGAGGGCGAGGAGGAATGGACAAGTTGCTCTTATGCCTAAAAGAGGCTATTTCTCAGTAAGCAAATATCACAGGCTTACTTAATAAAGGTGTACAGACAATGTTTATTATGTAACAGCCTGTTTATCGATTGCAACTGCAATTGATGTTTTCCATGTTTCTTATAATAGCCTTTCTTTTAATTAACTTGGTTTTGGTATTCCGAACTTTGAGTGTATTTAATATCGATTCAACTAATAAAATTATTATTGCTCTCATCAAATCGTACATCAGTAGAAATCAGCCTGTATCTGGATCAATCTGTATTTTGATCAAAATATCTCACGGTAGGCCTTTCGTCTCTCATTGTGTGATTTCATGAAAGCTTTACACTCCAAAATTTTCCTATGATTGATCCTCTGGTTGATAAAGAATTTCCTACTCGCCGTGTATGCATTCCTACGATGGGTGACTCACATTGCGATGAATGTGGGAGAGAAGTTCATATTTTCTCACCCACTGATGGTGATGTATTTAATTCTACCAGCTAAATGAATTTGTGTAAATAACTCAAATCTACGATAAAAGATCTGCTGCCTTATACTAATTTCCGAACCATTGTTTTACATAGTTCGCGATTTTTGCCTCGAAACCTGTGAACTTTATTTCGGTGGTTTTTGTAACTATTTCTAAATACCTTTCGATTGACAGGCGTCGTTTTTTGTACGCTCCTTTGGAAATTTGACTAAATGACTGTCTTCGTGTTGTAACGAACGCAATCGGTCGGAAAATCTATTTGATTATGTGCAAATAAGTGTAAGGTTACGCATTTAGTGTTCATTTTATTGAATTGTTAGGCCACGATCCTATCCTATTTCTGTGGATCTTGTTTCAACCTATTCAGTGAATTTCGCTAAATTGCGATGTCGACGTCCATACATTCTATATCCTAATTACGAGAGCTCTTCAGTGTGTTACATAATGTTCGATCGGTAGTTATTTTTCACCTGTTGTTTAAAATATCAAATATTAGTAATCCTTATTATTCAATAATCGAACAATATTCAATATATAATGTAACATTATTATTGTATTGTTTCGTAACTTTAAGTCTACAACCGACTACCGTTTTACGTTAAATATTCAACAATTCCACCTCCTGGATATATAAATAATACTGAACTTATTGTCCATTCATTGTACTTAGGTGGCGGAAGCACCATGATCACTTTTTCGCGGTAAAATGTAGAAAAAAATCATCAAAATTCAAAATTTAATTTCGTATTTTACATGTATTTGAGCTATTTTGAGCTTGTTCTTTCCCAAATCTGTGTCCTCTATTCCTCGTCACGTGCAAAACTGATGACATCCAGTCGAATTTCGATGAAATTTGCATGAATTTTACCGTTACCTTATGAAAATAGTTGTCCCTGGTTTTGGCTTAGCGTATGTGAAAGAAAAAAATGAAATCCTCTAAACATTCTGCTTCTATTTTCAAGATAATAATACAATAAATAATTTTCAATTCGTATCACATTCTAACAGTACAGCATATTGCAGATCCGAATTCAATCAGTTCTCGATGAATCCTCCGTATTGGTACATTTAATAGATTTATCAATCGCGTTATGGATCCAAGTTGGCTATTTCGTTGTCAACTTAGAGGACTTTTTTGGAAACCTCAGTTGAACCTAGTTGAGAGTGTCCTTGTAGCTTGTTCACGCTTTTACCTGAGTGGGAACGTATTGGTGTAGCTCTAAACCTATAATAGGAACTTTTATAAGCCTCTGGTTTCGGTCACCCTTCGTGACTCTTGTCAACTTTTGTTTCCTTTGGATGATTTCGCCTTGAGGGCAGCTTGAGGACGAGTGAGAGGGGTTCCAACTCCCCACTCCAGGAACACACCTGACTCGGCTGACTCTGCACGTAGTCGCCTGCCCCTGTCTCCAACAGGTGGTTCCCCCCTCGTTCTTTGAATACCACCTGAGTGAGTGATCGTTGTTTTGCGAAAGATCCCTTCTTCCCTTAGTCTTTACTCGTGCTGTGATTTCTTCAAGTGTTCCTTATGGCAGTGTTTGGAAATCAGTTTCGTATTTTTCGGTGCAATCTGCGTCTTCACTCTCAACATCTACAAGGCTTTGATTGATAACATCGCTTGAGACTCAATATGACTCAAGGGCTATATAATATAGTTTGTAAGCTTTGTAGAAGGTATTGACGCTTGAATAATTTGATCTCATACTTCTTCCTTATATATAACAAGGCTTTTAAAGGTAACTGGCAAATCTATGGCTGATTGAATTGCTTTTTCCATGAAAACGGTCATTTTATGTTCAGTCTTCAATATTTTATTGGCGCTACGCTTGAATATTCTATTGTTCAATTTCGCTGTTTGGAAATTAATTTTTATATTGCTTTGTTCCTGTAAAAAAATGCCTGTAACTCCAATAATTGATGTGCAGTAGCATACCATCACGCAGCTAAATATTTCATGGATGAAATTAATGATTCACAAGGGGCTATGCATACTTTAGTGTACCCTATGCGTACGGTGACCATACGTTCCGATTTTAAAGCCTGTGTCCCGGGGTCCCGAATTGGGAAAGAAATGTCCCGATTTTCACCAATAAAGATTTTTTCAAACCAAATCATCATCATCATGAAAAGTTATTAGCTTGATTATAAAATGAATGATTAGTACCGTGGAATTTCTTTACACCGCACACAACATAACTATTATCATAGTCACAGGAGCAGTCTGGAGTAAAAAGAGTACCCCTGGCCCTAGTGAAAAAATATAACAAGAACAATGATGTAAACAGACTGCTCTGTTAACTTTTATTTTTTCATTTTTTGGAAAATTAATGTTTGTTTATTTGACTATAAAAACTTACCTGTTGTTCGTGAAGTTCAGTTTGTTCGTGCAAGAGGTACATATTCTTTCTGTGTATGTAATAAACTTCTTGAAATTATTTTGTCATGTAATTCTTAGTGCACCATTCTTTAATGAATATTACATATTTTTAGTTTGATACGAAGCTCTTAATAAACCAATGTTTGAATGGATGAAATAGGCTTAAAAACAAACTTTTAAAGGGTAAAAAATGCAAACTTTTACGGGGTGGACCCCCGGACCCTCCTCCCCATGGAGGGTATTCTAAACCCCTCAGACCCCCTTGATAGTTCTATCCGTCCCGATTTTGCTTAAGATAAATATGGTCACCGTACCTATGCATTAATTTAATTCATTCGTTTTGATTTTATTTTATTATTACAATTTTTACCTTGCTAGATTTAATTTTTACTTTCCTATGATGAATTGTCATTCTTCTACTGGTTTTAAATGTCTAATAATTCTTAGAAACTTTACAAGTTTGAAGTAAAATGGATTAATAATTGTTTATTGAAGAAATACAATTGCAGGGTATTATCTGGTTGCATAATAACTATTATGATTAGTGCTCATGCGCGAAATCTATTAAGCTTAAGGAAGATTTGAGAAAAATGTCTTGCTAAATCAATGTTTCTGCGTTTTAGTGCATCCTGGCCAAATTTATCAATTAATCCGATTTAGATGGCTTTTGGAACGGGTTGTGCGAGTAGGCCCGACAAATTACGCAAACTCTATACACGCTAACTTATCGAATTGGTGATTTTTTTAAATGGATGATTGTCACTAAACATTCGCAAATGTCCATCAACATCAATTCTCACTTCGTGTTCCTCTACATCTATTATTTAATTTCACCCCAATGTACACTTCACTACTGTGTATATACTTCACTCATCTCAATCGATGACTCCATTTTTTACCATTATCCATATTTAACATTTTTCTTCCGATGTGAAACGAACTAATTCGTACTTATTCTTGGGTGCAGATTTGCCATTCTTTCACCGTTGACTCCATCAATGTTCCAAGTCTAGGCTATAAATTCTAACTTATTGAATGATGCAAAATTGTTATATCATTGAAATAAGTTTTCATAGAGGGTTTAGAATATGCATAATAAATTGTTTATTATAGAGAGCACTTGAAAACTTCGTGAACTGTAGATTCAATATCGTGTTTTATATAGAACTTTCATGAACTCCTTTGAGGACCATCTAGTGCCCAACCCACTCACAGTCCTTTTGAATTACCTAGAATTCAAATTTTGCCCGGTGCAGGAATTTAAAGTTTTTGCACGTGCCTATATAGTCTCTAATGATTTCATCGAAAGCGGACAGCTTTGTCTGTTCGGGGGTTTGAGGTCGTGAACAAAAGGACAGGCACAACCCGAATTGTCCAGGTAATGGGAAAATTGAGACAGGAGATCTGATTTTTGAGGACATTTGTTTACCTTAAGGGCTGTTAATCAATCACAAATAATAAAGGCCTGTCAAAGTCTAGGTTATTGCCAGCCTCACGTAACGCACTTTTACCTGTAAGATACCGCTTACCGCTCGGTATCTCTACCTGAGACCTCCATTAGTTAGCAGTTTATTCTGGAGATGAGTTGCGTGTAACGTGCACAAAATTTACTTCTATTTTAAAATTGTTGGAACCATTGCACTAGCTTTATTTTCTAGGAAAACTCGATAATATATAGCGCACCATCATACCTACCTTCGACATTTCAGATAAGTTTCGTAAACTATAGTTGCAAACATAAAAGAATTCAGTGCTCTTCAGTTTTCGTATAATACGGCCAAATTGAAACTTCGACCAGCCTATCATAATTCATATGGGCTTCAGAGGGAACTATCATATTAATTTTCCATGTTTTTGTTATACAACAAAGAATTATTCAGCCTTTAGGTTTTAGGTCGTTCCTCAGTCATTAATTCTTTTCGGCCTGGATGTGCTAATCTAGAAAATGACGCTGAAAATGGGTGTTCATTGGAGAAAGTTTGAGATTATATTTTGGAAAATAATCGGTTTTTATCTTAGAAATGTTGCCATACGAAATCGCGGTCTCACAGAGATGGCTAAACTTGCATATTTTGAAGGTTTTCTCCAAGTATTCATAATTTGTACGTCATTCAGAAATGTTGATACTCTACATTACGTACCAACAGCATATATCTCGTGTTTGTGTCATTTTACACAATAAGATTCTTAGAAACGACATATCATGCTGTATGTCAATGGAAAACTGAGCTGAAACTTGATTGATACAAACCTTGGAAATTCATCCACGAGTGGAATGAGCTTCAGCAGACATCAGTCGGATCATTGCATCAAAGTCGCTGCTTCATTTTGAAAGCAAACTCCAGACAGAAGGATTAAGGAAGGAGAGAGAGAGTGGGAAAGAGATATGCAATATTAGCTCAATTTCCAAATTTTCGTAAAACTCCCGTATTATAGGAGATAATCTATAGTTCTTGCACTTGTACGGGTACGTTTCTATTGTTACTCATACCAACCACATTCGTTCTCCGTAATATACAAGAATTGTTCTTCGTACAAACACAAAAGAGATCAGTGCTCACGAAGTGAGTCACATGATAATGCGTTTTCTATTAAGGATATCCTCGTGAAATAGACGCTTCCTGCGTTGAATAGAAGACAAATTGGCTTTAGAGCTCACTCAGCTCTGATCGATGACCTCTCATGCGTCTTGAGTATTCTCCCTTGAGCCTCCCTCTCAAATTTCAGCTTCCTGCGTTGAATAGTTGACAAAATGGCTTTGCAACTCAATCAGCTGATCAATGACCTCGTCTTCAATCAATGACGTCGTCGTCAGCATTCTCCCTTCAGCCTCCCTTTTAAATTTCAGCTTCCTGCGTCGAATAGGAGACAAAATGGCTTTGGAGCTCACTCAGCTGATCAATGACCTCTCAGCGGCCCCAGATACATCTTTATCCTCGCCATGTTACTAATTACATCCATAATCATCAAAATCGGACGTCGGAAAGTGGCATTTAGAACGATTTTAAGAGGTCATTCGTGCATACATATACATCAATGGACAAAGTGAACACAATAGCTCATTTTTCCTTTTTTTAAAGGAAAATCGCTAAAAATAATCGCACACAGAAAAAACCGAGCGGACAGGTGTTGTTATTAGAGAGTTCCTGGTTACCACGGTGTCTTAATACGGTGTACGTGAATCTAGGGAAAATGAAAATGTTGCTAACAACAATGGCTGTTACTACGGTGCACGCTTGGCATTTCATACTTCATCAAACGTCTTCTGTTATCAAACATTTATAACCTGACACTTCTAATCTAATTTTTCCGAAATCGTACCTACACTTCATCCAACTTTTGGAGTTTCTATCATCGCGTGTTTTATTGTTTTTTTACTTTATTATCGCATTTTTCTACTGTTTTGTTTTCAAATCCGTTTCGAAAATCTGTTTATCGAAATGGAACGGGAAGTCTCCGATTTCATACAATTATACCACGCCGGTTTAATTCGGGAAGACGAGCTCGGCGATCGGTACTTACCTACAAGAAAATTGAACGTTACAGAACTGGGTATATAACTAATAAATCATAGAAAAACAATTCACTTTGCCACTGCTTCGCGTAGCTTCAAAACAAGATGAATAAATATGAATAATAAACACCTACTGTTCACTTCATATCCAAGTATATTCAAACTTACCAAATCTTCTTAGTAGACCAGGAACCTAACGTAAAAGATACGTACGAGAAACTTTGAACGTCTAAACGAAGAAGATACGTTTTAGATTACGTTTTAACCTTACGTGTTGTAAGGCTGTGGGGAAATCATGGTTGGGGTACCCCTATTTCCCACAGACGATGTTATCTGAGCAGTTACCTTCGGGTACAAAGTTGATTGATAAAACACCCCATCAAATTTGTTTGATTGGTTGCGATAAAACTGAGGTTTGCCTGAAAGTTTTCCCTGTAATTGATAAAATGATAAAGTTGGCCCTTGGAAAATAATCACAAAGATTTCATCTCCTTGGTAGACCAGGAATCAAACGTAAAAGATACGTACAAGAAACTTTGAACATCTAAACGTAGGATACTTCTAATTAATGAATTAAAATGAATATAGCTTACTAGAATGAAATGAATAAATAGGTACCTCAAATGAAATAAAGTTTAATCGTCCACAAAACATTTAATGGGCATCTTTCGCTTGTCGAAGTATTGATTTTTTGATCAAAGAATCGTATTCACGCTTTGAAAACCAGTCATTTCAAATTTGGGAGTTCAAAACTCCAAACGTTTGGGGCCAGTAGATGTATAGAAAGACGATGGAATTACGTCATAGTTGGGCGGCTCTGGAATCCCTCCCAAGTCTACGCGGGGGTGAGGTCCTTTCCCTATGACGTCATCTAACATTTCGTTCATGGATGTTTTTCTCATTTCCAATCATCCAGTGCCCTTCATACTGTTCTAATCGAGATCTTTCAGTTGATAGATTCAAATAAAACGTGAAATTGCCTATTGAAGTAAAATTTGTCAATTTCCTTGATTTACGAAGTATAAACACTAAGGAAAAATATTATATATATTGATTGATTGGGTGTCTAAAAGAAGGGTGTATGTTATTTTTCGCCACTTTGAGGACGAAAAATACTTTCAAAAGTCACTTTTTCAGATTTTCTTCAGTTGGTTGATAACATTCGCCCTTCATCGTCTCATTTCCAGCACAAGACTCTTCTCTTTGACTGCATTTTACTGCAATCTACGGGTAGTTTTCGATACCGAAACCGCTTCTTCTAGACACCCATTCAATTGCATGTATACCTACCGAGTGAAAGAAAAGGATTAAAGAATGCAGTAAATTCATTTCCTGAAAGAGTAGAGTCTGAAGCCTGCAGTCAATCTGGGGCGAACTGCAATATTTATAACGCGTGGTATAATTTTAAAAGGATGTCAACACGAATCACAGTACTTTGGTCCAGACGTGGATCTATTCACGATAGAACTTCACCTCGGCAATTTTCAATAGTTTTTCCATCGTTATACCATCATTAAACGATTGTTTTCAGTGTTTATTACTCATACCGATGTTTATTGGTCGTAATAATTCTCACCAACACTGACGAAATGGTTTAGCAGTTTCCATGATAAAAAAAAGTCTTGACTTTCGCAAACTTTACTAAGACGTTCTGCAGTTGTGTGAGACCTTGACTATATCTTTTTTCTTTTCAATCATTCGATTTCTACGCTACGTTCAAGATGTAAGCGACGCATACTGAGCACCGTATTTGACGTTCATTTACATTCGAGTATCAACTGAGATGAGGAACAGCAAAAGGAAACGCACCCCTCAAGAGTAATGTCACGATTGAACATTTCAATTTAGAATCCAACTTAATGTTTGCAAAACAATTCTTATTTTACTCAAATTGAACTCCATATTATATTGCGAAGCCTCAGAATACTTTCTTGTATCTGCCGTCATTTGTATGAATTATCTAGGTTATCTTGGAAATTTTCCATAATCATTAGGGCAATTTGATTAACCTCTTCTTGCTCTCCATCTTTCAAATATATTCTCACACTTCATATTGGTTGTCGAAAAGGGTAATTGTCGTAAAATCTTAATTGATTCAACTTGAGCTAACTCCTCCTCTAGTTGATTTCTATTCAGCTTGCTTATCCTTCCACTCTCTGTTACACTATTGCTAATAAAATAACATTCCTGGTTTTTGGGACGTCCATCTAAAGCTAGGTCTTTTAGGCAAGGCTACTTATGTAAGAGGGACGACCTATTGGAATTGATCCTAGGAGGGGGGGGGGGGGGGGGGACAACCCAAGTATGAGTAAAAAAAAGAGACCAAATCTGAAATAAACACATACAATTGAGTGTGTATGACAAATTTTGTCGACGCTACCCAGGCCACGATTCTCAACAGTTTTCGAGATTCTGTCTTTGCTCGATCCGAATTTTGATCAAGTTGTGCAAGAAACCCTCGGAAATTTTGAATTTTATGATGGAAGGATGCACATTAGGGGGGGGAGTAAAGCCGAAAACATGTTTTTTCTCCTTTTTTCTTTCAACAAATTTTATCGCCGCTACCCATGCTACAATTCCCAACCGATTTAGTCTAGTTGTGCAACAAATTTTGAAAATTTTGGATTTGCAGACGGATGTTGGGGGGGGGGGGGGGGACCACTTGTTTTTTTCTTTTTTTTTTTCAAGCGCTGCCCCAGCTACAATTCTTGACTGATTTTCTTGTTTATTCTTTTGTTCAATTAAGAATTCGGTCTAGTTTTAGAACATATGTCAGGGGTTTCAAATTTCGTTAGGGAATGGAGGGGGTAATAGGGAGTAATCCTGATGTTAACATAATTCTCATCTAATTTCCTCGACTTTTTTTCCCCCCACATTTTTTTTCCGATCCAGATTTCATTCCAGTAATGCAACAAACATTGGAAGTTCCCAATTCGCTTTCGGTGAGGTAAATAAAAGGGTTAATTCTTATTAATCGTGATATTTTCGATTTTCTTATCTGATTTTTAATAAATTTCATTAATCTTTTGGTTTAGATCTGTTGAAAAATTGGGGAATTTCATTTTGATCCCGGATTTTTGTGAGGAGGGCTGTTGAAGGGGGATGTAACTGTACTATTGACGCGATTCTCAGCTGATGTTGGTGAATAATTTTTTATTCGATTAGTGTCAGTTTTGCTCGAATAATTAGATTTCTCTGAGAAACTGCCCTAAGTAATTTAAAATATCATCGTGTTGGAGTGGGGGGATAACCGATATTTCGTGATATGTTTAACCAATTTGTGAAAGCAGTTCTGTATGTAGCATATTCATGTTAGGTTATAATCCAGTAACATCACAATCTTTCCCATTCTCCAAAATCACATTTATGCAACCCATACAGAGGGACGTCCCTGTAATGCATGCAATACTAACCAATGTGATTTCTCTTTCTCACCGTCTAGACCTCGAGTCTTATCGGTACGTGGGATGTCCCATCCGCTTTCTTCTTGTTGCATCGCCCTTCGCTACACCCTTGCAACTGTTCAAAAAAAGATCTCACTTGCCTCTTAGCCCATGATCTATTTAAACTAAGTTAACAACCTCGGACTCCAAGTTCTCTCCTTGAATAGCCTTCATGCATTTACGAAAGTAAATTATCCTCATGGATAATTATACGGGGTGTTCCACGTTATACAGGGTGATTCCCTCGCAGATTCAAAAAAAAATTTGGGTGAAACTACATCAAAAATGGAGTAAAAATGCTGCCAACTGCATATTTTTATCTCAATCCGTACTCAAGATATGATTTTTTAAAGGTTTTTTCAGGAATACCGTGTTTTTTCATTTTAAACTCGGATTTCTCCACTTTACTTCATTTAATTTTAACTTGCAACCTCATTTTCGGTATCAGCATTAAATTTCCTACAAGAATAGTGTACTTGGGTTCTTAAAAAGAACCATCCGAAGACCCTCACATCAGCTCAAACTTTGACGATTTTGAAAAAATAATATTTCTGAAAATCTTTAAAACTTTACTACTCTTTTAAAAAGGATCCTGGAAACGGGCAAATCTCATGAAAACTGCTTCATCTAATATGCTTTCCAACGGTATTATCAATTTTACTTTTATTTTGTTATTTAGGGGAGAAAATAATGTCTTAATGTTAAAAAATGTAGGTTTTTCAATAAAATTGTTGGTTTTCTCGAAAGATGACCCTCCATGAACCAACGAGTATGGGGTCGGTTTCTATGTATTTTTTCTCGCTGGATCAAATGGAAACTCTTGCAGATCTCTCAACTACGTTATAATCGAGTTTTACACTTTAATTAACTAGTTTTACCCCATAACACACATACATTTAATCGTAACAAACAAACTAAACATTTGCGATTTTAAGTGTAAAACTCGGTTATAACGGAGTTGGAGAGATCTACAAATGTTACCATTCAATACAGCGTGAAAAAATACATAGAAACCGACCCCATACTCGTAGGTTCATGGAGGGTAATCTTTCGAGAAAACCAACGATTTCATTGAAAAACCCAACTTTATTTAATTATTTTTTAACATTAAAACATCATTTTCTCCACTAAATAACAAAATAAAAGTAAACTTGATTATACCGTTGGAAAGAGTATTAGACGAAGCAGTTTTCATGAGATTTGCCAGTTTCCAGGATTCGTTTTGGAAGAGTAGTAAAGTTTTAAAGATTTTCAGAAATATTCTTTCTTCAAAATCGTCAATGTTTGAGCTGACGTGAGGGCCTTGGGATGGTACTTTTAAGAACCCAAGTACACTATTCTTATAGTAAATTTAATGCTGATTCCGAAAATGTGGTCAAAAGTTAAAATTGAATGAAGTAAAGTGGAGAAAATTGAGTTTAAAAGGAAAAGAACACGTTTAAACCTGAAAAAAACACGGTTTTCCTGAAAAAACCTTTAAAAAATCATATCTCGAGAACGGATTGAGATAAAAATATACAGTTGGCGGCATTTTACTCCATTTTTGATTTAGTTTCACTCAAATTTTTTTTTTTTTTTTGCATCTGCAAGGGAATCACCCTGTATAATAAATAGGCTATATATGCGCGTATATTTAATGTTGAATAGCCAGCATACCCTCTTCTCTCCTTCCGCCTTCGTTTGAAAGAAAAGTTTCCAGCTTTCTTCCAAATCCCGTTGTTTTCTCACCCTTGATTTACTTGTCACCTACTTCCATTGTGAAACTGATTAAGTAGTTAGTTCTTCTGGTCATTTTCCAAGTTTACCCTCCGTCTCGCGCCCTACTTGCTAATCACGTGTTTTTTTCCATCTTGTTTGCATTCTTCCCTGGCCTCTCCTTTCTTTAGAATCAACTACCTCCATAAATATAGAATCTCGCTCATTTCCCAATGAGTTCCCTCATTCTGTTTTTCGCTCCGCTCTCCTACTTTCATCTTGCGTTTGAATTTGCGCCAAATATCTTCCGATTGCTGTCGTAATTTCGTAATTTGAATGTACGTTCATGACTGATGAACGTGTTCATGATTGATCGTGAATGGGTCTCTGACACGAATCTATGATTTGTGATTAAATGTTGTCTGCTGAGTTTTGCAAGATATTAAGTCATTTTTTGATCGAGTTTCTGTCCCCCTCCCCCCTATCATGTCGTTATGGTACTTCTACATTACGATAGTAGTAATTTCAACCCGTCTACCATCCAAGTAGAAGGGAGTGGGAGATAATGCAAATTGTACTGATAATTTGAAGTAGGTATACTTGGTAAAATTAGATAACAACGTTCATGTACCAAAAATTAATTGAATTTATTTGTACCCATCTTTTAATTACACATACCAAAGATTGGAGCTTGCCTTTACACAAATTGTTAACCAACTCATAATTGTAGATTTTCGTGCGATTTTAGGATCATCAAGTGTGCGGAGTATTGTGGTGTGCGGAGTGTATTGTGTGTGGAGCATTAAGTGTGATATTAGGAGTATTAAAGTGTATGTATGTGCCTGATAGGCCAAAAGCTACATTAATGTTAACATTTTCATCGCCGTGAATTCTATGTAGCCAGTTACTCTGCTTGCCAGTACGTAACATTTCCTAAAAAAGCTCGAGTCATGCAGCAAACAATTTAAATTATTTTGAAATTTGAGCAGTTTTGAGTTGTGAACTACCAAAAGTAAAGACGATTTTTCAATCTTGACATTGTAATGTGAAGGCGTAATAATCATATTTTTTTGAAATGAGCATAAAATGAAGTAATTAGGGCTTTTTTCCTGCATAACAGGTCAACGCTGACTGACAGCTCATGAATGACGTGGAGGCATTTTGTTTTGCTTGATGGTTTGGAAATTTCTCATTAACATGTATGTGGCAGAGTTCCCGTCAGAATCCCAGAGAAAGCGCTACCGTCGCAAAACAGTGCTCCGTTGGAAAACAGCGGGCGTCGCACGCCTTTCTCGTATTCTTGAAAGGCTGAGTTTGGCGTTGGATGGGTGATACAAGACCTGGAAAACCAATCTACTCCGAACATAGCTCATTAATGCTATTAGTAGGAGTGGTACCTCTCTGACGGGATACTGTCATTCTCCCGTACCTCTTTTTCGAGGATTTAGGACCCCATTGTACCTCTGGGGGGCTACCTAGATCCTTGATGTGTATCATGTTTTACCGCTGGGTTTTGTGCTTGAATGTTGAGCGAAATTCATCGCGAGCCCACATGTTTTATATTGATTTCCACATACAACCAATGTGTTGCTAGGGAAGTGAACTCCCTTAGTTTTCATAGCAGAAAAACCGTTCGCCACTTTTTGGAATGCTCACATTTTTTTCATCACAACATCTCATGATCCCTTAGCCGCTATAGTGTAGAGGAAAGCTGATTTATTACGCTACGTTACAAAATAATATTGCTAAGTAAGTAACCATAATGAACTAATAATGCGAGAAGAAGGCAGTACATGGTAAGTACTTGAGTAGTAGGTAGGTACTAGACGATCCATAGACCTCTGACCAGTTGATTGGCTCCTAAAGCTGATTTCTATGGTTTTAATCTCTGAAGCTGAAATTTGAAACAGGTAGCTGAAATAGGTATTTGAAACTGAGGTATGAGACAGGTAGAATTTCAACGTGCGGAACCACCATAATCTGCTGATTGATGCCGTTTAATCTATGAAGCTTAAATTTGACACAAAGCCCTCATGAGGCAAGTAGAATAGAATTTCATAGAGCGGAATCACCCTAATCTGCCGAGGTTCCTAATTTCTACGGTTTTCGTCCTACTAAAACCACCATTGATAGTAAACAGACTCTCCTTGTACCTCACCCCAGATACATCCACTCGTGACTGACACTTCATACAGTTCAAAAGCAGCAGATTTTGAAGTTGTGAGAGGCTGAAATTTGGAATTTATCATCTACAGGCCTGCTGGATTGACAAAGTGAGGATGGTGTGTGCTGTGTACGATTGTCAGTGAGGAGCGACCGTGATCAGCTGAGTGAACTCAGGAGCTCATTTCTCTCCTTATAGACCTAGGAGGCTGATATTTGGTATGGAGTCTCTATAGGCCTACAGTGTACGATTGACAAATTGAGGGACCACCCAGATCAGCTGAGTGAGCTCGGTAGCTCATTCCTCTCCTAATTGACCTAACAGACTGAAATTTGGTATGGAGCCTCTATAGACATGCTGTGTACAAGTAACAAAGCGAGTAACCACCCAGATCAGCTGAGTGAGCTCGGTAGCTCATTTCTCTCCAAATAGACTTAGGAGGCTGAAGTTTTGTATTGAGCCTCTACGGGCGGAATTCATAGACGGGAATGGAGTCTGAGTGGGCCCCTAAGTGTATCGATAAGGGAATTCATGCACTCTGTGCGATTCATAGACGTGATTTGAGGGCGTCTCTGAGGGTGCACTGAGTGTGCCACCCAAATAAACAAAAATGGAGTTGAAATGAGTTTCACCCTCAGCTCAACGATGTAAAATCAAGTGCGGGAACTGATAACTTGTATTATTATTTTCACGTAGGTATAGGAACTGGTAATATAGTAGAACATACATCGTTTATTTAGTTCGGAGTTTATTCAAAAACTTCATAAGAGTACGCACACATAAGAGTAGGTAGGCTGTTCCTAAACGGTAGTTAAGTACATGTTTGATGTGACCAACAAATCCCATTTGAATGTTATACAATCAACAACGAAATATTTCGCAAACTATTCCTATTCAGGAAAGAGACAGTCATGGACAACTACGAACCTGAAGGAGCCTAAAATAAATGGAAAGGATTTATAACAACCACAGCTGAAAGTGCTGGTCACTCTTTGATTTTATGCGATACCTACATACCAAGTTTGAAGAGCATGGTCATCTTCGTTTGTGTAATGAGTTGGTGGAAGGTACCTACCTTCCATTCATCAGGATGTACAATCAATGAGAATTCCAAGAAAATGTGATTGCTTGAAGCTCTCCCAAAACCTCACGTCTTCTTTTTTTTTCTGACAGTCTCATTATACCTATAACTCTTCTTATCGGAATGTGAGAGGGAATTTTCCCGTCCTTTTTCCCTCAAACCAGGGAAACTTCCCCTACATCATACTGCCAGGGCTGCCAACTTATGTTGAAAAAGCGTTGAGTGTCCCCTGAGTGCACTGTTGAGCTCCTGTAATCTGAGTGTGCCCCTAACTGTTGAGTGAACCACCCCACTCAACTATGAATTCGAACTGGAGAGTTGAGGGTGACCCTCCATTTAGGTGAGTGCGAGTGAACACACACACTCAGGCTTTGTCTATGAATTCCACCCTACATGTTTGCTGTGTGCGATTGACCAAGTGAGGACCCACCCTGATTTAAACTGAGTGAACTCGGTAGCTCATTTCTCTCCTAATTGTCTTAAGAAACTGAAATTTGGTGTGGGGCCTCTATAGGCATGCTGTGTTCGAGTGACAAATCGAGGAACCATCCAGATCAGCTAAGTGAGCTCGGTAGCTTATTTACCTTCTAATAGACCTAGAAGACTGAAATTTGGTATGGAGCGTCTATAGGCATGCTGTGTACGATTGACAAAGCGAGAAACCACCCAGATAAGCTGAGTGAGCTCGGTAGCTCATTTCTCTCCAAATTGACCTAATTAACATTTTCATGGCCGTGAATTCTGTGTAGCCAGTTACACTAGTACGTAACATTTCCAAAAAAAGTTCCTTTCATGCAGCAAGATCTCAGAAAAGAGACTGATATTTGGTATTGAGCCTCTATAGACATGCTGTGTATACGAGTGACAAAGCGAGGAACCACCCTGATTAACTGAGTGAGCTCGAGAGCTCATTTCTCTCCCAATAGACGGAGGAAGCTGAAATTTTGTATTTTGTAGGTAACAATCAAGAGAAAACATGATACATGATTTTCATCTATTGGTTGCAACAGAAAATTTACAATAATTTGTTCTCCTTCATTACGTGTAGCGAAAATGTGAAGCCGAAAATTCAAAATTTTCTAAAAAAGTCTCCCCTCCCCATGTTTTTGGGATGTTAGATCCCCTCCCCCCCCACTTTTTAAAACTGCCCCACTCTTCCCTACTTGTAAAAAATGAGCAAATTTTTAGTAAAATAATCATAATTTATTATTTTTATTTTATTTTTTAGAAATTTTTTTTACATACTCA